>BJKM01000074.1:1632025-1845974 GCA_015082035.1 Chaenogobius annularis | reverse complement strand
AAAGAGAGAAGGGGGCTTTGTGACAGACCCTAGACTAAAGTGAGGTGAAAATGTGAATGGTACCAAGAGCATAATTACAAGACAGGAAATAAGTGATTGTTCCTGTGGCTAACTGAGCAATGCAGCAACATTATACGGTTGCTGTTCAGTGGTATAAAATCCTAAGAATACATATCTTTTTTTAATTGCTTTCGGAAACTGAAAATATCGTAGCAGTTCAGGCAGTGTGGAGTATTATATTCAGAGTTTTTCCAATATTACAAGAAAGTCAGGTAATCCAAGATTTTATTTTTTGCGTCAGTAAATGTTTATATCTTAATTTTCTCAAGTACATCTTCATCTTTTAACAACTAATTGTCAGGTTTTGACGAGTTCATTTTGATGTTAGGGTAATATATTTAGCTCATATCAATTGTAGTAAATAGAGCAAGTAACTTGAAGCAGGTCTGAGTGCGCAATCTGTATATTCTGCAGCAATGTGTAGGGGAATAGCTATTTTTATGTTTAGTAAGAGGATAGGCACATGACACTTTCAATGCACCACCTGGCCTAGGCTTTTAACTTTTACTCTGTGCATATAAGGCTGGTGTGGTCCGGGACTTACAAAATGATTTAAATCAATACGTATTTTGAGTGTAGGTCTAGTGGAAGGTCCAGGAATAATTTTGCCAGGATCGTATTTTTCCTTTATTTTCCAGGTCATTAGACGAATATTCTCACCTGAACCAATGCACGAGAACCTGTGCTGCATTGGTCAAATATGCACCACAGTTCCCCGTAGTTGGTGTAACAGGCGGTCTGCAAGTAACCCGCTCAAAATATGTGCCAAACCTGCCCCGTGTTGTGCGTAAACCCGGTGTTAGATGTTGTTCCTCGAGACAGGAGTGCACATCCAGAGACACCCAGCTTGTCTCTGAGTAAAATATGTTAATACTAACCTTGATTCTCTAAGCCAAGACTCTTTGTTTTAATTACACCTCTTTGTGTAAAATGTGGCTCTAGCACACTTTTTATGTGACTTAGGTTTCTCATAGGGCATAGTGGAAAGGTCTACAGGTCTAAACCTTACCCAACCCTATTTTGAATGACTGAAGAAATGTGCCTAGATCTGTGTTCACATAAAAAAAAAAAAAAGAAAAAAAAAGAAAACACATCCCACATCCCACATCCCTTTCTTCAGACAGTAAACTGCAATTTGTTTTATCGCGTAATAATTATCGAAATGCACCCTATTAAGAATGCTTAGCTTGTATTTCTTTGTTGTTTTTATTGTGCATCCTAAATAAATGTTAATGATGTGGCCAACAAAGTTAAATAAGGTTAGTAAACCACTATGATTTGGTGAGAGGAAAAAAAAAAAAGTTTTAAAAGTGTTTCAATCAACTGATGTTGTCCCGTCTTTAAATCCTGTTCCCTGTGCTCCCTGTCTGTCTACTTTGATGGATGGGGCTGATGAGAGGCACTTTTCCACAGGGAGATGATAAATATCTGTAGAGAATGGATTCACAATCTTCAAACAGCCCAATAAAAGGCAGTCTTCTCTCCCAGAGGAAACACTGACTTTTGTTGAAGCTCATCCCTTTCTTTTTAAATAAAAAAAACATATTTCCCTGTCGGTCCACATCTCCAACACTCACCATCTTTAGGAACAACCCTGTGGTTTCGCCTGGACTTTTGAGCCTAAAAGCTCATTTGGAGGTCTTGACATTGGAGCTTTCATCGATCCCTGGAGCTATGGAAAGAAATACTTGATCACTCTCCCATGACCTGTGACAAAAGTCAACTGGCCCATGTTGACTAAATGTCCTCTTGATGTTTTGACACTGTAGTGAAGAAAAATGGTCTTTAAAAATGTAATTGTTATACCCAGGGCCACTGCTAGACATTTGGATGCCCCCTGGCCCACAACCCACTTTGAACGTGTAAAAAATACATAGGGGCTGGACAACCTAAAGGTGACTATAGCTTAAGTATTTTTTAATATATATAACTAATTTTATATATATTGTATGACTCACAGTCCTAAAGGGGCTCATGTAATTTCCTGTATTCTGGTGCATTTTAGATGTAATATTATACGCAACTCATTACTCTTATGAGGGCCCCCATAGTCCCTAAATGTCCCTGCTTAGCCCCTGCTCCAGCATCACCTGGATCCGTTCTCCTGCTCTTCTGCAGGACAGATTGAGGCTCTAGAAAACCCTACAGCTACAGCTATTTACGCTCTCTGTTGCATTTATAAAAACATGATTTAGACATTTGCAAGAAGTTGATCCACTTTGGCTTTGCGCGCGCCGTGGTGTCGGCTCCGTAGTTCGGCGCACCAGCTCGACTTATTGCACATTTTGTGTCAGTCACTCTTTGTTGCAGCTTCTAATTGTATATGAGGCCAATTTTCATCATCCAAAGACAGTTCAGCTTGTTTTGGGTTGTACAGTAGAGCGGCGCATCTCAAGCTTGCTATGGAGCTGAGCACTGCTATGGAGAGAGCGAGCACTGGTTACTCGAGTCCTTGAGTTAGTTTTGAAACGATAAAGAACTAAAGACAAAGTAGGCCTACTCTAGGCTCAATGTTTAATTGTAATTGCAATGTGCAGTTGTTGCACAATAGCATTGCCATTCAATCCAAACTGCCTGGTCAAGCTGGTGGGGTCACTCGGAGCACCTAATGCCCTCCGCACTGCGCATTATGTGCATACTCGGAGAGGCGGCACTGGTTATACAGTTTTACAGAACAAATTGCAAAACATATGGAATTAAATGTTCTTTATACACCAATGTAAAGGAAATTACAAAACTACATTTTAAATGACTGTGATCAGGCTTGCTTTGCCACAGAACAGGGACCTTGTTTATAAAGATTGCTTGAACACTCCACAATGTGTAGGCCGCCCTCTGCACCATATGTGGTTTTAAAATTCCACTTGGCGAAGGACTTTACTTATATCTGCATAAACTGAGACCCTCCTGTACAATCTGCACAAAGTCTGGAGACACAGATAAAAGACACTCATGGAGAGGAGCAGAAGTGAAAAGAGTTCCGGAATTGTTTGATGCAAGAAATCATCAGCAAAAACATTTGGAAAAAAAAAAAAAAGAATTAATATTACCGCAATTAAGCTTATTTAATATTTTCAACAACACGTGACACATTTGAAGCCGTGGGCACTCGTGCACGTACACTTTCTTCTCAGTCTGTGCACGGTGACCATGTACAGTCCGTGACCCAACGCAGAGAGGATCCTCTGAATTTGTGAAAGAATTTATGAAACGACAGGACCTGACAAGACTCAAGGTGTAGCTGTGGAAAGAGGCCCCTGAGACAATCCAGAACATTACTGCAGCTGGATTGTCCGAGGGCTCTCTACACAGCCTTCAGTCCGGCCCACTCTAGCCATTGGTAGGATCAGCCACTTCAGTTATGTTCAGTGGTACATCCCATGTAGGGGCTTGTCCTCCCGTGTGTCATTCAAATTTAGACAAGCTACTCTTGTCTACAAAACAAAGAATCACTTTGGAACCAGTTATTTGGTGTTGTAGAATAAAAGTGTTGTTGAAATAATGCTCCCACACGCATGATTAGACATGCACCGAGGTCTGTGTTAAGCACTCTCCTGTTTTGTCAACACATTTGGTTCCAATAATAAAATGTGTTTTGTGTTATCTGATGTCAAATATTTCAGCCGTACAGTCAAACAGCAACATGGATTAGACAAAGCAGTTCCTCTGTGTTGTGACTGTTGACTGTCTGTGACAAAACACTTGAAGGATTTTATTCCAAAAGTCCTAAAATCATTTGGGGGAAAGGGGACATGGACAGGAAAACAACTCAACCATTTCTAAGACTGACTGTGACCAGCTTTTCTCCAGCAAAATGTGCCCAAAATGCACAATGGCAGTGCAAAAGCACATTTTTGTCTCATTGGCTATGATCCTGTGTCTGTGATGCAAATGAATGGATCCATGATTCAGTAGAAACAACAGATCTTTTTAGAATGCTTTTTCTCCAGACAATGTGCCAACAAAGAACTTTAACATCATAGAATGTTCACTTTTTTTAACTAAATGTTTTAAGCAATAATGAACAAAATAAGATATGATATGAAAGACATGATTGAGAAACTCTCATATAGTAATGAAATCGCTGAGCGGTGCGGCAGACAGAGGCTGGAGACAGAAGTGATATATCTGGGCATCACACTAAATGGCAGGCAGCAGTCAAGTAATTATTATAGTTGAGCAGCTGACTGATTTCACTTTGCAATGTGTGTGTGTGTTTGAGAGAGCATCCCTCATCTCATCTCCAGCGACTTATGAATATTAATTACCCTATTAGCAGAGACAGACATGCCAGAGACTGCCAGACTTTGCAGCGGTATGAGTTACATGTGGTTATATCGAAAACATAAGAAACTGTGTGAAAGTCTATCTCTTTATAGGAAAAGTGATTGAGAAGAAGTTTGTATTTCTTTTCCTCATCCGAGTGGTCCTGGTGCAGAGGTGGGGCATGTTTCACATTTGCATCACCCTATGATCGTTCTAATTTGATGGTGCCAATCCAGGTGAGACAGTTTAATTAAAGACAAACCCTCAAATGATGGGAAGCCAAGCTGGTGCGGTGTGCTCCCAGATCTGCAGCTAAACTTGTGATTAAATTGATGTTGCCCCAGAGAGGAAACGCTAGGAAATAATGGGTTTACTTTTGTGACAAAATGAGGCAAACGAACAACAGTCGGCCGACCATATAAAGCCAGTATTTTTACATTACAGAAGTTTACCGCAGCATCTCAGTGGTAATAATTTAATGTTGCTTTATAGATTAAAGGTGCACTATGTAACTTTTCAAGTAGAGGGTCTCTATGTTTATGCTTTTCTTGATAGACATTGAGTAATGAGAATTAGCCATGGCTTAAATGTTCTGTGCTGAAACATCAAATAAACCTAAATACGTCGATTTAAGTTCCACAGTAGTGCATTTAACTCTTTTTCATAAAATCACTTGTAATTGAAAAGGTAATATAGCCTCTGAACAAAACAATAAAATTACATGATGAGTAGTTTACATGTAAGTCACCACATCGATATTTTGTTAATGGTAATTAAAAAAAAATCCCCTGACATTTGGTTCACTTCTTATTACAAAAATAGCGAAATGGAGACTATTGCTGCATGTCGCTTACTTTGGCTAATCATGTTTGGGCTAAATATAAATAGACTAGAGTGTTCCATGCCTCTGGGTTAGAAACACTAATGCAAGCCCTGTTTTTGGGCCAAAATGCAGGAAGCTTCCTCTATTCCAAAACATGATCCAAAAAACAATTGGACCAAAACAATTAATGTTAGTTCTGCTTCAAGCATATAGTCATCTCTTCCCTCTCTGGTGGTGGGTTACGCCTCCTGCAGCGGAGCAGGTGGGATCACTAAGTCTTGTCTCACATGCTAACCTCTGGATTTCCTCTAAGCCCCCTCATTTAATTCTGGAGACAAGTACAACCTCCTCAGAGAGTGGTGTCTCCCTGTCGCCCCAGCTGACCCTTGTGAGCAGCGGGCAGGTTAACCTTCTCTGACCCCTGCAGGCAGCTCTTTCTTCTCTAACCCCCCCCGCACTCGCTGTATCGAGCGGGTTCCTCTGCAGCAGCTCGTTGGAGGCTGATCCACACTGCCCGTTGTGTGAGCCATCCACAGCCTGCCGTGACCTTATGGCATCCCTGCTTCACAACGCGCAGTTCTGCAGTGCGGCGCCCCCATCAGGTCACAATCTGCGCATCACAGACTGGACCACAAGCTGGCCACACACAGCAACTTGGCAGCAGTGGCCAGAGTTCACACAGAGACATGTTTTAGAGGGGGTTGCGAGCATTTTAGGGGAAAATCAGAAGATTATGAAAGTATTGTAACAAATTGTAAAAGGCAAAACCAACATTTAAATAAATAGTTGTATTTGAGGCTATGAACAGAAAGATGTTTATTCAGTTTATGACTACTACATTTTCATTTGTATTATTATTCATAATTTATTTTTTCAAAACATGCAGTCATATAGTTACAGCCCACATGATGCCCTATATAATGGTATATTATATATATTTTTTCTTCCATATAAGATTATGTTTAAAAGTGCTCTTTGTTTTGTTTTTCAAAAAGAATAAGATACAGCATATAGATTTGTGGCACTATCCAGTCCTATGTCTAAATTTAGAACCATACTATTATTTTACAGCCTCGCTCGTAAATCAGAGAGGAGCCCTGGATGACTATAAGGAGCTAACAAGGTTAGGTCTGGGCTGTATATATAGTTACTGCTGAACTTATGTCACGCAATGAATTAAACTATTCATAACTATTCACTATTGTGTACAGTATATTCTCTCCCTCACTCACGCACTCACGCACAAACATATCTTCTGAGATTAGTTTGACATTTGACTTGATTTACATAAATGTCTTAAAACTAACTGTCCTTCATAGTTCCTGTTTAACTAATCTGGCAGAGTGTCCTGTCTGGCCTGGCCTGACTCAACAGCAGTATAAAGCTCACATGAGTGTTGACCCCTCTACACAAGGTCTTTCTCATGGAGGCTCTGTTACATGGAGCAGACAGGGAGAGTCCGGGCCTAATCCGGCCCTGATAGGGATTTACAGTGAAGCTGCTGATTAAGTGTACTGACCTTCAACAGACAGCACCGAGATAAACACAGCACATGCTTTGAAACATCCTCTGAAACACCCTCTATAGTGTTGATACAGTAAGTGACGAGCAAAATGAAAATAATTGGAGTAGCTCAGTTGATAGAGCATATTGGAGGTTCAATCCCAGTTATTATGTCCTTGGGCAAGACATGTTACCGATTGTGGCCGTACATTGCTACATAACGTGTGTATGGTTTGGTAAATTGTTCCTTGATAAAAGCTGTGAGTGCTCAAAGTGGAAAAGAGAATTTAAAGTTTATATGCTAACAAGACAAAATTAACTTTGTAGACATAAACACTGATTATTTATTCATTCAGGTTGGAGTAAATAGTGTGGCCAACACTTAACTGTAGAAGACAGAGGTGGGAGACTCGAGTCACATGACTTGACTCGAGTCAGACTCAAGTAGCATTTTTGTGACTTGAGACTTACTTGACTAATGTACAAGAAGTGCATCTGTTTCTAAAAATAAAGAAAAGTATGGGCATTACCAATAAAAGCTTAAAATTGTCCATAATTCTTGATTGAGATATATTTGCTGTAAACTTCCTTATCGTCCTTGCTAAGAGTATTGGATGGATTTAACAGAATATTTTTTTCATTAAATCTGTAATTACCCTTGGGCTTCTTTCTTGTGTAATTAAGAAAGAAAAAACAATTCTAGCGAGCGGATATGAAACAAATACCAACAAAAAGACCAGTGATTGTGTGAAGTCACTCATTTTCAGTCAAATGCAGTAAAAACTTACTTACATAACACACAAAACCCAACTGCCTGCAATTTAATTGAACCTCACCGATTTACGGACTGTTATTTTGCCTTGCGTGTTTTTCTACTTTCTTGCTCTCAAAGGGTGTTGAAGAGCACAAAGAAAGAGGCAAAAACCCAAATGAAAAAAGGGCAGTGGACAGCAGTGTAAAGAGGGAGGGTGAAGGTGTGAGATGGCTAATCTAATCTGCAGAGGAAACAGTGAGATTGCAGGGGAAATGAGCTTTTTTACACTGCCAAAGTTGGGAAAAAAGCACAAAATTAACTTGAGGCAACACCTAACTATGGAAGAACATATAAAAAAAACATGAAGTTGATGACATTTCCAAAAATGACATGTACTCAATCAAGAATATTAGTAGTCGTAAAAAAAAATACAGTGAGGAGGCAATGTAGTAGCAATCCACCTCACAGCAAGCTGGCGCTATAGATTCCTAGAGTGTGTTTGGACTTACTGTGGCCTTGTGGAGTTCAGACTAAGACTCAGACAAACGTATTTGATCCACAGTCACTCTGTCACCGAGGCCACCACACATTCTCCCAAAACTCTCTGCTGCCCTGAAGCCGTATTACCCTGTGTTTTCGCCGCATGCTATCCTCATCTCACATTTGTCCTCCTCCTGTTGGTTGCTGGTCCGCATAGTCTTCATCCTCCAGTTTAGAGAGACCCACACTTGGTCTTACCAGCAGGCTACACACCGCTCAGGTCCACTTCTGCGTACGTTTGTCCCTCTGGTCAGTCAAACAGAGGTGCACACTTTGGATATGTGTTGTAATGGCTGTGATTAAAATGATTAATTTGTGCTGTTTTCACATATAACTCTTTGTAAGATTTGTCTTTGAAGGAATGTCAAAGCACAGTTAATGATTCAGTAATTATGGGACTATTTCTATTGTATTTGCGATCTTTATGAAAATATATTTTTTGGGGTTTATGGGAATTGGAAAGGGTTTGGGCTAACAGTGAGTTCATTCTGTCCTGCTAGTCAGTTGATGCTCGGTTGCAGGGTGGGCAACGTCTGTTTCTTTACACCAGGGGCTACAGTGATACTTAACATATATCTATTAACGTGCACTTATATTTAAAAGTGTTAATTTACACCAGAGATGTCAGAGCTGTGTCTTCTCATGGTTTAAACATTAAACAGTTTCATATTGCTAACATATTGCGCATTGGTTGGATTTGGTATGTTTTAAAAGTATAAAAAAGTTGACATTGATATTTTTCATCGCAATAACCAGCCGTGGCGGTCATGTTTACATTCATTAGGCTACTTACTGTCTAAGTTGTAAAATGGAAGTTTGACGTCGACATATTTTGAAACGGTATTGGGAATTTATTTCAACACTATGCGCATCTTTCCTTTGTTTCCTGCTGAAAACCCTGGAGATGCTCCATTGACGCTGAAGAATTAGAACTGCAACTAATTTGAGCAAAGCCTATTGCCTAATTACACGCATATAACATTGTCTGTGTATATTGTCTGATTGTAGAATATTAAAACTGATTCCTACATGTACGTTGTGCTTATACACGCTGAGTCTGCTTTGGTGAAAATGGGGGATTAAATTTATCATCCTATAAATGTTTATTCATATTTTTCCACTACTGCATATAGCACATTGTGTGATTTCAATGTTCCCCATATCATCTGCTGACCCCCTGAAATCATTTTGCAACCCCCATAGGGGTCCTGACCCCCAGGTTGAGAACCACTGACATATGGTATATACAGCAGGAGGGGAAAGGGCATTCAGTGCAAAGAGGAAAATGCTTTGATATCACATGAGGTTATCTTGATGTGACATAAGGTGAGTTGCTGTATCGTTGCAATCCCTAAAATCCAGAAAAGAAAGAATAGGCCAATCTTCTTGATAGTTAATCTAAGATCTGACGGAAGTTCTCAAGATGGTCCCCGCTGGGCACTCCACTTCAGTTGCCCTTTGGATCAAATGCAAGATGCATCCGAATAATCAGAAGCATCAGAAGCATCTCCACTATCGCCTTTCCATTATGGGGCGTTCCTTCAGATTATATCCAAAGGGATTTTTTAGTCCCTCCTGAACGGCCATTTTGCATTGAGGAACCTCCAACTTTCAAGTTGAAAAGGTTTTTAATGCTAATAAGCTGCTATCTATTTTCACTATCGAGCATTAAAAACAAATCTCAAGACAATAGTTTATTTTCCTCAAATAAATTAGGTTATTTTGTCACAAGCTTGGAAAGAAAGGTCACTTTGGAATATCTCATTATTCTGACTAGTGTGTACTCTCCATCATCATCTATTGTAATGTAAACAGCATGGGCTTTTTAACTCATTTCCTGACAGTAAAACATCTTTGAAATTGTGCGCGAGAGATATTCTGCAAACATATCTTGACAGCTAAAGCTCTCTGTTTTCACCTCTCTCTCTCCGCTTCTATAATTGCAAAGACATTTATTCCGGTTTTGTAGCGAGCGTATTCACAGCTGTGCCTAGATAGCACAAGGCAGCTTCGCACACTTACACTTTATTCCCCAAATTGAGAAACATACTTATCAATGCAAATGAAATGAGAGCTGCGAGAGAGGAGAGCGCAGTGGAAGGAATACCAAACAAGGAGCGAAAATTTACTAAATAAATCTTCATTCAATCTACAGCTGGCTTCGTTTCCATCAAAGAAAGTAAAAAAATAAAAAGTCAGGCGTTTTCTTTGTAAATGTTGTAGCGCTGGATGTGGTGGAGTGGCTGTGGAGGTAATCCTGTTATTCGAAAGATGGTGCTGCCCGGCTCCTTTGTGCAAGGCGTGTGATTGGCTGAGTGCTGACCGAGCTAAAAGCTTTTGAAGTGGAGGTGAAGAGCAATTAGAGTCACTGTCACACAGCCCTTTACAGCTCTACACACTTGCGCCATGCCGGCCACATCCAACAACTGTTAACCTCCTATTTAAGTCTTTGGTTATGATACTTAAAGGCGCTGAGCCGTATTTTTACTTTCTTTGAACGTGAAAAACAGAACTTGCGTTAAACTCTTTGCAGAGGTCGACATCTATTGCTCACTCACCTAATGCTTTCTGAACACCCTCAATATTCACAGCGATCATTTTTCACAACTCTCTGAGCAAGTTTTGCCATCACTGTAAAACAACAGCGTACTTCCTGTTTTGAGGAGAATTAAACGCTCTATAATTATACATAATTATATATAATTTATTTGGTCGGTACAGTGCATGTTAATGAACACGCCGGACCCAACGACACTATGCCCTTCCGCCCCATTAGATTGTGGCACCTGGCAGTCCTGGCAATTAGATGCAGAAACTGCACAGTGGACTAATTTTCACCCGAATAGATGCTTTCACAATATATATATATATATATATATATATATATATATGCCTGTGGCAAAGCAGATGATACTTTATTACATGAAAATGGGTACAGGCCGTTTAAAGAAGACATATCATGTTTTTTTCTGGTATTTAGTGATAAACATCTAGGCCTTATATCCGGGCTATTCAATTTAAGGCCTGGGGGCAAGATCAGGCCCGCCAAACGATGTGATTTGACCCATCTTCCGAATATTAAAACATATTTGTTTTCTTATTTTCTGGTTTAATTTTGGGTTAGTAGAAGTTTAAACCTGATTTGGCACTGGCTTGGTCCTTATTTAATTCTGCCTTTGACCTGATTTGGACCTAGTTAAGACCTGGTTTGATTCTGGGTTAGTTTTGGTTCTGACCTGGTTAGTAGCCTATATGGCCCATGCCACGACCCCCGAGAAATCTGGCCCTCAGGAAAATTAAGTTGAATAGCCCTGCCCTATATGTTATTTTTTACATTTTGTTCAATCTAAATGCTGTCATGTGTCATTATAGCGACATTTCCCTGGATGAGCAGTGAACTGAACACCATATGATTTTCTGTTTTTATAAATTGGAATACAAAATGAGAGAAAAGAGAAATCTTACAACCCTGAAAGCCACAACAACCAATAAATCGCAAGATTTATTTAGCGAGAAAAAAAACTAAACAAAAGCAAACCAAAAACACACATTTTTTATACAATGCTTTTTATACAATGAAAAAGTGGGACATTTTCTAAACAAAGGAAAAGGGCATAAATCGTTGTGGACAACCAAGAGCTACAAATACAGGGCAATAAAGGATTACTCAAGCATGCATAGGCTTCAAGTAAGCTAATGTTGAGGGAAAACATGGTTACAGCAAAAGCTCCTAAAATGTTTTTGTATAATGCGTCCTTTATGATATTATTTCTCTTCTCTTTTTTAAAACTTGAAATCTTGAACTGCCACAAGGACTGCACATGGTTCATACCCAGCATCTTCTTTGACAAGTGAGTCTTAAATATTTGTTCTAACTTCCTCACTACATCTTACCTGACTGTATCGATTGGCTTAAACTACCACGCATTCTAGCCAAAGATTTAGACGCTATTATAAAAGGTTACTCCATGTAAATTAGCTGTAAGATTGAAATCTCCCCTTATCTTCTTCAGCTATACTCTGCCAGCCATTATTTATATAAGACCATAAATAGTGAGGTGTTAAGGTGACACTCCAATATGTTTAGACATTCAATATGGTCATGTCGACAGCACAGTCAATCCAAGGCTAATGAATATTGATTTTATAAATATTGATCTATGAGATGCAAGTAGCCTGATTGAAGTTTAAAAGGGTCAGAGGTTTAAATCTGTATGTGCAACACTACATGCTGTAAAGAAAGAGACGACTTGCAGACATGACAAGCATTTTTAGATGTAATTGCTCAATATACAATAAATTTGCTTTGCACAGTTTGCAGTGAAGCCTGGGAGTCAGCGCGTGCCTCAAGTTTCGTATTTCCAACTCGCTAATCAGTTTTGCTGATGATGGATGCTGTCTGGCATTGTAAGCAGCCTGTAGGCCAAATGCTCCGAGCACAGCAATTTCCTGTACATCACTATGCATGGTTTTTGAGTGGTTCTTCAAATTGACTTCTGACTCATGATAAATGAGTCGGAGTCTAAACAACAAGATATAATGATTTTGTATTGCAGGTGATGAAGAAAAATAATACAAGCTACTTCCTGTTCATACAATTTGTTTGAAAATAGGACAGAAAATAGAAAAACGTGGTAAATGTTGTTTGCATTTGGAAGCAGTCTCTCAAAGTGCAGTGTGCAGATCCATTAGGTGTCACTGTAGCGTTATCTAAATTTTAGGGCTGTGATGAGACACATTTCCAAAGACCAGACGAGACACAACATTTGGTCCATGAGAGCAAGACAAGATTTTGACATAATTTAGAATATGTAAATTGTGCGGTTTATTAAATGTTTTTGTTTCTCAGTACGGCAGAGTGCTCTCCACAGATCTCCAATGACAGAAGCTGTCTTAAACAATAATGGATTATAATATACATGGAAGGATTGGGTGAAGGGCCTTGTTCAAGGATTTCAAGGCTAGTAGACTATTGTTCGAAATGAAGTGTATGCTGTAGATGATGTGGCACAAAAAGTACCGCTTTGAAACTTGCTGTACTTGCTAACATTCCTAAGATGACAAGACAAACAAGATCACTACAGTTTTTTCCCCCTGATGTCCTCATCCAACTACTTTCCCACTCCGTTCTATGATCAGAAAATGGCAAGATTAAAGTCAAGCCATTCTGAAAAAAAAAAACCACCAAATAAACTTCACACTTTGTAGAAAAAGTACCAAGACCAAACCAAAATCAATTTGTTCTTCTTTATCGATGCTTGGCGCCATCTGTCACTCAGCCCTGAAGTGCCTTGTTGCTGCACACACTCCAAATTATTTTTTGCCACGTTTTCCTGTCTGCATTTCACCACCTGTATTCCCTCTATTGTCGGGGGACATTTATTCTGATTATGTTGGGCCCTGGAGATCGAAGAGTGTTGTAATCAGAAAACTGGCCGGGCATCTATCACCACTGCAAACCAATCAAACGAGCCGGTCCACAAGCAGCGAAAGAGAAAAATTACACAGAAATGATTCCCATAGGTCCATGTGTGCCAACCTTGTATTTCTATCTTAAGAGGGACCCGCCTTAAAGAAATACATAAAGTTAGGATTTTGGTATTTACTCATCCATGATAAGTTTGTCATTGTTATAATGGATACAAATGTTTTGCTGTTTTCTCCTGGGCCTTTCTGTGCAGAGCTTTTCCCTGTGTCTGAGTGGGTTTCATCCAGGCTCGCCGGTTTCCCCCATCAACCCAACACATGCAGGTAAAAGGTACAATCCTCCAGATAAGTTCCTAACCAAGCCTAGCTCGAGATCAGGAGGCTGACAGGGGCTCAAGCGGCATTGAAAGATGGGTCAAATGGACAAATGTACCTATACAGTGACAGTAATGTGTCCCTTAACCTTTATGATAACATTAACAATACTAAATTATTTGAACATGATTAATGATATAATTTACTTTTTCACACATTTTAGTAGTAAATCCTTTGAACATACCAGGATTTGGCCTTTCAATTCACTATGTCTGGTGGAGGGTCCGAAACCTTCTTTTCTACATGGAGATGTAGCTGTGGCATTAAAAATAAATATGGTGAGAATACCAAGCCAAATCTTCTTTGTCAGATAAAAAATACAGAATAATTGAAAGAAATATTTTATACCATAATGTGGATCATATCAGGCTAACAATAGCATTTTCATGAGAATAAAAATAAAAACGCCTCTTTAATTTCAAGTCAGATGTTATGTCAGGAAGTTTTACTTTTTGAACCACTTTGTACTTCCAACATGCATGAACTACTCGCAGTTATGCAATTTCCTCCCCATTACCACCCTATTGCTGGATTTCAGATGACATCATAAGATTCTATAGGTCAATAATATGTAATACAAATGGGGGCAGCAAAAAGGAATATTGTTAAAATGCAGTTTTTTGGTGTAATACAAGAAGTTAGTGAGCCTAGAAATCATCCCATCCAATCCAACTTTATTTATAACGCACCATTAAAAACAACAAAGTTGACCAAAGTGCTGTACAAAAACATAACAGACTAATACAGTGAAGAGATACAATTATTGAAACGGTAAACGTCAAGGCCTCAAACTGGTTAAAAGCCAAAGAAAAAAAAGTGCTTTAAGAAATGATTTAAAAACAAGGACTGAATCAGCTTGCTAATGTGTAAGGGAAATTCATTCCACAATCTTTGACCAATGACAGAAAACGCTCCATCTCCTCTAAATAATCTCTTAAACTGAGGAACCACGTTGTAGAGCCTGGTCAACTGAACTAAGAGAACGCATTGGACAGAATAACACCAGCAGGTGAGAGAGGCAAGGCCAGTTATTTTAAAATCAACTCTGTAGTGTATAGGTAGCCAGTGACAGGTGGGTAAAATTGGAGAAATATGATCACATTTTGGTGAACAGGTCAACAGATGCGCAGCTGCGTTTTGGACAGCAAATAAAGATGATTTTATGACGACATAGGGCAGGGGTGTCAAACTCATTTGAGCCGCGGGCCGAATGCTCAGGCTGGGTCGCAGGCAAAACATAACGTAGAAAAATAAACCAATAAAATCTATAAGAATTAAATAGCTTTATATAGCATAGTAATAGTTCTTTGTGGACACTATTGCACAAATCTGCAGCAGGTGAAAGACTGAGCCCATATTCATGCAGCAGCAGCAGGAACAGGAACATGGATTTATGACTTGGGTTTTGACAATTCTCTTATAAAGCTGAAGGTGAATCCACTAAAAGTGAGTTTTAGGGACTTGTAATAAAGTCACAGATTGAGAATGACTCTTGGATGAGAGTCGAAACGTTTTGTTTTTTCTAAAACAGAGTCCAGATGACTACAACTGACTCTTTATCTACAGTGGAACACCCCTGGATGAATGAGGGATTACACCGACGACTTGTAATAAAGCAAAAATGTCCAGGCAGAATCTATATAAAAGTCCTATTAATTTTTTTGTACTTCCAGAATTATTTATTTGACTGGAAATAAGAGGGTTGAAACTTTATTTTTATGTACAGCATATCAAGCAGCTTGAGGTTTTTATAATGGAATAAATTATGAAAAAGTCCAACGTCCCACGAGTGGGACGCACTAAGCGTAAGAGGTTAACCCCTTAGGGGTGGTACGGCGAACCTGTAAATTTGGCGGGCCGGATTAAAACGTCTGGCGGGCCACATTTGGGCGGGCCTTGAGTTTAATCACATGTGACAGAGGGCATTGCAATAATCTAGTCATGTTGTGACAAAGGCATGATACAAAACCACAGCACTAATTTGTTTGACAAGTTCAAAGTCTTGGTCTATTGTATTGTCACTCCGAGGTTTGTGACAGTGGGTTTAACAAACTGTCAGAAAGTGGCCCAAAATGTGTTCTGCCACTTCAGGGGCACATAAATATGGCTGTCATCAGCATACAGATGAAATGAAAACCAGTTATTATGGAGACCAGATCCAAGGGGAGGCAGATACAATGGAAAATAAATAAGTGTCCTGGGCATAGATCCTTAGGGCACACTACACAACAGGGGAGCTATGGAGGAGACACAGTCACCAATTTGAACACAAAACATGTGTATCAACTAAGAATGATCAGAACCACTCCAGACTACATCCTCAAATGCCGACACAGTTTTCCGGGCAACACAGGGGGATCTCATGATCCACTGCAGTCAGGTCCAACGACACCAATGCAACAGTGTGATCAGCATTAGTAAACAAGAATATAATTAAAAACCTGTATCAATACGAGTTCAGTATTGTGAAGATTTTAAAAACCAGACTCAAAATTTGAAAGTTCAATAGGACGAAGGCCAGATTTTCTTTTATTAATGGCTGAACAACGGCATGTTTGAAACTAGCAGCTACCACCCAATATGCCAAGCTTTAGTTTACACGATACAACGCAAAGGGCGATAAGGTGGACAAACTTATTTGAACAGGCAAGGAAGAATGGGATCGTTAGGTAAACCATAAAGCTTCATTTCCTTGACCACTTTGTCACAGGCTCAACTCATAGAAGAAAGCTGAGCACAAGACAGAATCAGACAGGTCAGCTGATGATGTGCTCAGAAGGGCCCTAGTTGTCTTAACCTTATTCACCTTATTCTGGAAGCCCGGAATCGGTGCATTATTATTTCTATATACAATACGATATTTTACACGATATTTTACACAAATCAATCTACTTTATAGCATATTTATGCGGCAAGACTTTTCCCTCGTTCTCCATTTAAACCAACGGAGTTCTCGCTGGACCGGAAGTGCGATCACAACGAAAGTGTCGATCACGGGGGAAAAGTGGGTGGGGCGGAATAAGGTCAATAAAGAAGTTCAGGAAGTTAAAGGCCATTCGATTTGGGAACATTCAGAGTAGCAGTCACCATTTTAAAAAGTACATGAAGTCTGTGTCTATTAGTTCTCACTCTAGCAGCAAAATATATATTCCTTGCAGCTTGTACACTTTTCTGATAGTTGAACAAACTGTTCCCAAGAATTTGAAATGAAACATGAAAAGTTTCCTTTTTCCACCTTTTCCCACCTTTGCTCAGCTTCCCTGCGCGTTTAACCGGGGCTCAGATCTGGGATTTGGGTGCGTAGTTTTCACTGGGGCCACGCTGTCTAAGATTGATCGACAGGTAGACTCAAAACCCCCGGATAACACTACAATACCTGTGTCAAAAAAGAAGCAATCACTCACCAACTTTGTCTGGGTAAATGCATCAGAGAACTGAGCAAGCAAAGGCACATCAAACAAAATCGACATGGACTGAACGCCAACCTCCAAATTACAATGTAAACAGGTCCAAGGTATCATAAGAGTATTTGTGAATTTAGATATTTCATGGCAAAGTACAACGTAACCAATAGAGAATTCTGGCTCTTGCCCATCAATAGCCACTGTAAACATGTTTTCATCTTAGAAAACAACAAGTCAAGGTGTTTTAAATCGATATCAAGGTTTATTTATAAAGCACACGTACAACTTTAAAAGCCCAAAGTGCTGTACAAGCAAAGTGCAATAATACATATATACAAACAATTAAAATACACATGAAGTTAAGAAAATCATGTTCAGTTCATGTTCAAAAGGCCAGAGAGAAAAGGTAAGTGTTTAAACTGCTCTAGTGTCTCAGCAGCTCTAACATGCAGAGGCTGGTCCAGAGCTTGGGCCCCGCCACAGAGAACGCTCGGTCCCCTCTGCTTTTTAGCTTTGACCTGGGCACTTCCAGGAGGAGCCAGTTTTAAGCATCAGTTGTACGTTATACACTGTCCTTATGCTGAAGCATGCTTCTTGAAGTGTTGTACTCTAGACAGTACAAGTTTCAGAAGTGGTGAGTGCTAAGTTATTATTTAACCATGATGAAGGAGGAGCTGTATTTGAAGAGACTGTAACTATAAAATAATCATAGAGTTTAGCAGTTCATTCTATTCCATTCCACAGACACAGTAAATGCCCATGTGACTAAATATTATTCCATCCTGTCGTTTAACCTAGCTATTGAAATGAATTGACATGACAAAACTTTAATTCATTAGGAAAAAGTTTTGAGGAACTCAGCTCTTCTGGTAGTCGTACTATAAGTCAGTTTTTGTGGAAGCGTAAATTCTGAGAAGGACTTTTTGTTAACCATCCCACACTTATTGGATAGAAAGTTCTCTGTCGGGGCCCCTTCTGGCGGTACACCTTAGCTAATATGAAGGTCACTTAATTTACACTGAATTGGATTTAGAACTGCTTCTTATGACAGCAGACAGAGGTATTTTAAATTGGGGAGTTGGGTAATACCTTCTTATTGGTGTGGTTTTGAGACAAACAAATGGATATTTTTCTGTGTCCAACCCCATCTCAATATGAATATTTAAGTTATTATTTTATGCCCGCACATCTTACACAGAAATTGTTTGCACATGTTTGTATACCAGGACAATTCCAGTGGTTTTATCATTTGGTGTGTTTGGCACATTGTATTCACACTTTCACACATTTATGTCCCCATATGATCATGATATATATATATATATATATTTTTTTTTTTAAATCACGTGATAAAATATGTCTTTAAATCCTGGACAAAAATGTTCACATTGATTTACCTCAAGATTCCCCATAATGCCAAAAATGACCATGTTGTCATCTTATTGAAAGTATGTCTGAAGCTTGAATTAATTCACATGTTTGAGTCAGCCTGCATACAGGGGCCATCTCCTCTTGAAAGCTGAAAAGCTTTTAAAGTTGTTTTGACCATTTCTGTGCTAAATGTAATTCACTGTAAAGTCTCTCTCTAATGTAAGCGCTGGAATCCTTGAATATCAACACAAAAGCATCATAAACTATACAAATTTATGCTACATCTCACAAGGCACATACATTATGTTTTGTAAATACAAAGTCATTGCTATCAATGAAAATTGTCCTCCATCTGTTGTCCTTTTCTGCTGCAGATCCCAGGGCTGACTCCTGCTGTGATCCTGCTGTTCACTGTGCCTCCAAAGAGCAGGATTTCCTGTCCCTCTGTGAGGCTGTCTGTAAATGTTTTAGGAGGATACTGGGCAGTGTACACAGACTGAGCTGTATGACACACGCTCACACTCTACACATCTGGTGCCAATCTACACATCTGGTACATCTGAACCATCACAGCACAGGTTTAAAGATACTCAGACCCCAGGTGATTCCTCAGCCACATCACATTCAGCCTAATCTTGATCCTGATCAGTTGATAAACTACAGACCTATTTCAAATGAACCTTTGTCTCTAAAATCCTTGAAAGAGTTGTAGTTAAACAGCTTTGTCGCCATCTACAGGACAATAACTTATTCGAAGTTTTCCAGTCTGAGTTCAGATCCCACCACAGCACTGAAACTGCACTCGTTAAAGTTACAAATGATTTGTTACTAGCTGCTGACAATGAACTGGTCTCAATCCTGGTTCTATTGGACCTCAGTGCAGCGTTCGACACCATCGACCTCAACATTCTCCTGCAGAGATTAGAATCTGATGTAGGTGTCAGAGGGACAGCCCGGATAGGTACCAGTTTGTTAATGTAAACCAGAGCTCCTCACCCTGTTCTAAAGTAACCTACGGTGTGCCACAGGGTTCAGTTCTCGGTCCAATTCTGTTTACTCTTTATATGCTGCCGTTGTTACTGGTAACATTATCAGAAAGCATAGCATTAACTTCCACTGCTATGCAGATGACACAAGCTGTATTTATCAATGAAACCTGATCAGACCGATCAAAGCAGACAGACTTGGTGCTTGTTGTGAAGGATATAAAACCTGGATGACACTTTAATTATCTGCTTCTTAACCCTGAAAAAACCGAGGTCATCGTACTAGGCCCTAATCATCTACGAGACGCTTTATCTGAGCAGATAGTCACACTGGACAACGTCAGTGTAGCCTCTTAGCTCCACTGTAAGAAAACCTTGGAGTCTTATTTGACCAAAAGCTCTCATTCAAAGCAACACATAAATCAAGCCTGTAAAACAGCCTATTTCCATCTGCGTAATATAGCCAAAATCAGAAAAATCTTGCCTATAAAGCGATGCTAAAAACTTGTCCATGCCTTTGTAACATCTAGATTAGACTACTGTAACTCCCTGCTTGCAGCGTGCCCAAAAAGCGCCATGAAAAGCTTTCAACTGGTTCAAAATGCAAGCAGCAAGATTACTAACAGGAACTAAAAGAAGAGAGCACATTACGCGATCTTGGTCGACGTCTCTTCACTGGCTTACCTGTCGAGTTTAGAATCAAATTAAAAAATCCTCCTCCTGACTTACAAAGCCATAAATGACCTGGCCCCAAATCCTACCTCAAAGAGGCTATAGTACCTTATCATCCAAACAGAAGCACATTCGCTCTCAAAATGCTGGACTTCTGGTGGTCCCAAGAGTCTCTCAAAAGCACCAGTAGGAGGTAGAGCATTTAGCTACCAAGCTCCTGTTGTTAGTATCGGCTCTTCCTGTCCATGTTAAAGAGGTCGACACAATCTCTTCATTTAAGACCAGGCTTAAAACGTTCCTCTTTGAAATTGCTTATGGTCAGGCCAGTTAGGAACAGAAATAAAAAACGACTAGTTCCCAGCTATGCTGCCCTAGGAGCAACTATACTGGGGGAAGTATGGCAGCTTGAGCTACTCATCCTCTGTTTCCTACTACTTTTCTATTAAACAATATTTAATATTTAATTTCACTTTCAATTTTGTTCATTCGCTTTTCCTTCTTTTTCTCCCACTTCCCGACGGGAGTGGAGCAGGCACATCGAGGACCAGTGGATCCCAATGCTCCTCAGCTGCCTGGAGAAACGGTCTCTACTCCATATGAACGGTTCTTATTAGCCTTGAAGAATTGGTTCTCCTCCTGAGAGGGTCTTGCTCCACCGTGTATCTGCAATTGAGCGCGTCGTCCGTCCGAGGGAGTCGGATCTCTCCTTCACTGTGGAACTCCTACAGGTTTCTACTTTTTCCCAAAGAGGTTTGGTAGTTTTTCCTGGCCGAGAAGGAGGTCTAAGGGGAACGAGGGAGCTTGGGACATCTGTCTAAGGACACAGGACGCTGGGACATTACCAAGTCCTTATGAACAAGTTTATTTTGTTTCCGCTGTGGCCCCTCGAGGCAACTGCTGTTGTAGATCTTTGGGCGTTACAAAAATAAATTGATGATATTAATTAATGTGCAAACAGGCGACCCGGTGCAAAAAAAAACAACAAAGCAAAACTATTGCAATTCCCATGTCATGATCATATTTTGTAGACTTTATTCTTTTTTTTTGAAAACAGTTCTTCTGATCTTCTAATCTTTCTAATTCTGTTTGGTCACTCTGAACTTTCATTTTGTAATCGTTAAAACATATATTGCAGTGTTTACATCTAATCAAATATCATTTTCAGTTATCAAATGCAAAAAAACACAAAAAAGTTTGACCACAATGTTTTATTCAACCCGCAATCCTGGAGTTAAGTGAAGCTAGTTTTGGGTAAATTCTCTTTAGGTTCACAACCAATAAACTGAGGTAACGTCATTTTTAAACGTAAAAGGATTAGCTATAAATCATTCTTAACTATTTCCAAACTCTCACAAGTCCATTGGCACAGTCGTTAAGAATTCGCATGCATTGTTTTTTATGGCCTCTTGCATCAGTTTTAGAGCAGATTTTTAGACATTAAAAGTGAAGCTTCTGCACAGCCTAATCAGCATCAATGCATTATATAGTGCACATTTCAACGACTCTCTCCTCACAAGTTTCACATCGACTGTCAACTGATCACCACTGGTGGTGGGTTGATCCGCTGGCAGCCCGGAAAGCCGGCCTAGACTTGGCAGGTCAATCGCATAGTGAGGGTCTGTGGCGACTCTTGCGGCAGCCCTCTGTCAGCGAGGGTGCTTCAATTCAGCAACCTCGGGAGGCTGGGGACATTGAGTCTGAGTGACCATGTTCTCTACCTCCATTGTCAATGCGCCCTGCCTGCGGAGCTGTTGGTTGCAAGGTCTCATGGTGCCTGTCTCTGGCGGCACCCCCGAACTCCAGTGGGGCGACCCGAAGAAGATGCCGTCAGGAGGGAAAGGAGCCTATCAGGCCTCTTGGCTTGAATGGCCTCTTTGGCTTGTGAGACTCTGAGAGCCGTTGACGAGGTATCGGTGACCGGCGTACGCGCAGCTTGTCCTGTCACAAAGGCCAAAACCCAGGGCTGGGAGGAGTTCGGGGACCACGGAGGAGGACACACGGTCGGCCCCCAAAGAAATTCTGGCAAACCGTCCGGCGCCTCAGGAGGGGAAGCAGTGTTTCACCAACACCGTTTACGGTGCGGGTGGAGACCTGCTGACCTCGACTGGGGATTTGTCGTCGGACGATGACAGGAATACTTGAGTGACTTCTACTAAAATCCCAATGTCACATCACATGGATGAGTCAGCCCCCGAGTCCTCAGTCTCTTCTTCCTCTTCGGAAGACGTGACAGTGGGACGACATCCCACGAGGTCAGCAGGTCTCCACCGCGCACCGTAACGGCCTCCTGAGGCGCCGGACGGTTTGCAGAATTTCTTTGGGGCCGACCGATGGTCCCCTCGTGGCGCCGGCCCTTTGCTCAGGCTGCCCGGTCCCTGTGATGACCGGAGCAGGAGCTGTGTTCCGCATTGCTGTAGTAAGTCAGACCTGTTCCAGTGCGCTGTGGACTCCGCCAGGGCTGCCCTTTGTCACCGTTCGTGTTCATTGTTTTTATGGACAGAATTTCTAAGCGCAGTCAGGGTCGGAGGGTGTCCGGGTTGGGACCACAGGATCTCATCTCTGCTGTTTGCAGATGATGTTGTCCTGATGCTCCATCAAACCTGGACCTGCAACAGCACCGAGACGGTTTTCAGCGCGAGTGTGAACAGCTGGGATGAGAATCAGCAACAATCTGAGGCCGTGGTTCTCAACCGGAAAAAGGTGGCATGGCCCACGTTTTACTTTTCCCCCCCCTCGGTCGGCGGGGGCTGCTCTCGCTGTGGTAGTCTGTGAGTCTTAGCTACCCCATATGGCCATTGATCTTCTAATGATTGTTTCACATGTATAATTTCCTGCCAAAGCACACCGAGGTGGATTCTCCAGTGAGGTCTAAGTGTCCGAGTGCAGGGTAGGGATGGAGCGTGAGATTGACAGCGGATCGGTGCGGCGGTCCGCAGCAATGGGTTGTGTAAATGAAGGAGCTGAGTCGAAAGACAAAAGCTTTCGATTTAGCAGTCAATCTACGTTCCTACCCTCACCTACGGTCATACCTTTTGGGTAGTGAGACCGAAAGGACAAGATCGTGGATACAAGCGGTGCAAAATGAGTTTCACTGCAGGGTGTCTTGGCGCTCCCTTACGAGATAGGTGAGAGCCAGTCACACTCCCTGGGAGGTGTTTCGGGCATGTCACAAAGAGGCCCCGGGGAAGACCCTGGACACGCTGGAGGGACTATGTCTCTCGGCTGGCCTGGGAACGCCTTGGGAACCCCCTAGGAGGAGTTGAAGGAAGAGTCTGAGAAGGGGGGAGTCTGGGAGTCCCTGCTTAGACTACTGCCCGGCCCCGGATAAGTGGAAGAAGATGGACGGATGGATGGATGGTTACATAACATTTTCCTCAACAGATGTTACTGCTTACCTGGAATGTTCCACAATATGGCATTAAACCTGCCAGTCTTAATGACAGCCAGGACAGGAGCCACCAGACAAAGTTACCAATTTGTGGAGAGGTGAATCACAGAAATAATGCATGTTTTCAATGGATTTTTAGCAATAAAAAAAAAAATCAACAACGCAAAGCAACAACCTCTCCATGAAGACAAAGAGGCGGTGGACCCCCCACCATTACCTGAAAACTTTTAATAGAAATTCTGTTTTGGTTGGACTTTAAAAGCGAACTTTAAATGCTCTTTATGATTTCCATCTTTCCTCTGAGGAGCACGTCACACTAATCCTCTGAAAGGGTTAAGCATCCTCAGACATATTTTCAGTTTGTACAAATCCCTTACTGTTTTATGGCCTCATTTATTTGTAACTCCCTTTTCCTCCCCACTTCTGCATGCTCTCATTTGTTGTCTTTTCACTGCCAATCTTTTAGTACTGTTCATAAAATTGACCCAGATTGCTTCATGTATTTTTACAGCCATAAGAGAGCTAGCGTATTGGCATTTGTGTATATTAGCTCATGGGCTGCAGTATAAATCTGTATTGATGATATGGCAGCCCCTATGGGACATGGCCAATCCTGCTGCCTATTGACTGCCGCGGAATTGCTTTTGTAATATTGTTTTGGAAGACAGACGACTATGAAGAACGGAAAAAAATGACAACCAAGGTGTGATTTTCCTTTTTCTTTTATTGTTGAGTTTTTCTTGAAGGCCTGAAGAGGTGAGAAATACTGTATCACAGAGAAGCAACAGTAGTGAATGGTGAATGCACAAAAACTACAAGTACACAAAACCCTAAAAAAATGTGGTAGGCATGATACAGGAAAAAAAAATATGAAAACTGTATTTCTTACAAAGAGAAACATTTCGTTTCACTGATTTATTATTTTCAGAAAGCTGCAATGCCAGTTCTTCAAAACACTTGTGTGAAAGGTTAGATGAGGTAAGAGAAGTTCGGGTTGTGGAGAAGTTAAGAAAATGTAAAGTCATCTAAATGTTTTGGGCTTTTTTTTTATCCCTGAAAAGGGAATGAGCAGAGGCCATTTAATTTTAATTTTCAACTAAGTCTGTTTGATAGTGAATGTTAGCGAGTTCTTCAAAAACAATGTTATTACAGTGAGGTAAACTGTGGTGCTAATCAAACATGTTTATGTTTTATTTATTTAATATGGGACAGTACACCTTAATCAGCAAGTGTTAGTTCAACCTGTAAATGGGCCAGACTTCTACTAAAGCTATGAAATCTTGTCATGGGCCTCAGTTCTGTGGGGACCAGATTCCAAGAGTGTGCGGTGCGAACTGAAAAAGCAGACTGTCCAAATGAAGTTTTTCTAAATGGGATTTTGCAGTCTCCTCTGCTTGATGCTCCAGTATTTGTATTCAAGCTTAATTGTATAAACTTGTTCAATGGGCCAGACCATGAAATGTTTTGTAGACCTGCTTGTTTGCCTGGGTCCAGCTTGACAGACAGTTATTTTTTGTGAGAGAAAATTGTGGTGTTTAAGTACAATTTTGAGTCCTCTGTTGTCAAATTATTTCTAAGTTGTTTGAAATTCACCGGATTGAACTTGATTTCTCCCCCAAAAAAAATTCCATAATAACACCTAAATACTTGTACTCTTGTACCACTTGTAGGGCTTGCTTATCTACCATTTTATCCTCATTGCATTGTCTTCCTTTACAATTTCGTATTGATTTCAAAGTCATAGTTTTAAAGTAGAAAGCTTTAAATGAACATGCTCCTCAGTACATCATTGACTTGCTGCACTTGTACACTTCTAGCCGGGCCCTCTGAATGGTCCCAAAGACCCGCTTTAAAACCCAGGGGGACCTGTCTTTTCAGGCTGTTGTCCCAAATTGTGGAATGCCCTGCCCATGATTCTCCGTATGGCAGACTCTGGATTCTTTTAAAAAACAGCTAAAGAAACTTTTATTTAGACAAGTTGACAAATGCCTCTATGGCTACGTTCATACTGTAGATTAATTCAGATTTTTTTGCCCATATGTGACCTGTATCCGATTTTTCAAATCCGACCCTCGCCACTTTCGTATGTGGAAAAAAATATGTATCCACACTTTTAGAATGCGACTTCAATCTGAACACTCACGTCCCAAGATGCGACATGAACGTCATCAAGAGGCAACATTTGCAGGATAAACGTCACAATTCTGAGTCAAAGTGGAGAGAAATGTTAGACGAAAGAGCCGAAAACTGTATATTGAAGAAGGAAGAAGTTTGTGAACAAATCAATATACGGGGTGACACAGCAATTCATAGAGGGTTCGTACTGTAATCGGACGGTATTTGAGGAGATTGCAAAGGAGTTGGCCGAGCGAGGGATTAAGTGCTCCTGGCTGCAAAAGAAACTAAGGACATCAATAAAAGGGGCGGATAGGTAACGTGCCTTTTTTACCTCCGTAAACACAGTGCGCTACGTGTGACGTCAGGTTCTTTTCTGCGCATGCGGGCCACAAGCGGCATTCCCTTCACACCAGACACAAACGGCAGCCGCATTTTTTTTGTAATGTGAATGACTACATCAAAAAAATCCAATCTGATGTTACAAAAAAAATCTGAATTGGGCCTCATACCCTACAATGTGAATGTAGCCAAAGTCTTTATTCTTTATTGTACTATTTCTTGTTGTTTTTATTGCTCTCTGTTTTTATTTCTATCTGTGCGCTTCTCTAAAATAAAGTTTAACTTTACTTACTTAAATGACACCTACAGGATTAGACATCATATCAGAGAATTCATTCTTGACCAGAATATGTCTTCTATCTTTTAGTAAGAGTCTACCCTTACCCTTTTGGTGAAAAGTTACATTTTGATAACTTGGCAACAAGATATCAGAATTGACTGTACCAAAGGCTTTTCTTAGGTCAAGGAAGATGGCCCGACCATCCCTGTCTGATTTAGCCTTGATATTCTCTGTAAAATAAATATTTGCTGTTTCAGTATAAAGAGATTTCCGGAATCCAAATTGCATTGGATACAGTGTAAATGTGGAAGGAATCAGATGTGAAATGACTCAGTGTTCCATTGTAGAAAAAGATTGAGTTGTAGTCATCTGGACTCTGGTTTAGAAAAACAAAACGGTTCGACTCTCATCCAAGAGTCCTTCTCAATCTGTGAAATAAGTACAACTGAATCTTTTTCTACAATGGAACACTCCTGGACGAATGAGGAATTACACCGACATGTCTATAATGGCTTATCTCCATTTGTTCACCTGACTTAAAAATGGGTGTGATCATAGCTGTTGTCCATGCAGTAGGAAACAGTCCTTCATTTTACAATTTTACATATAGAAGGGATTAATGAGATTTTATTAATTTCAGTATCAATATTATCGATGTCCTTTGCTTTTGAGGATTTGATAAATGATATGATTGTTTCAATCTTTGACTCTGTCACGTCACCAAATGTCAATATAGAGGCATGCATATTCATAGGCACAACTTTAAAATTGTATTGATTACAATTCCGTGTCATATTTTTTATGATTTAGGGCATTAACAATCATACTTGCATCCTCATATTCTTTGCCCTCTAATTTCAGTTTTATTGGTCTATTTCCTGTGGCAGACTTCTTAGCATTTCCTTTTGAATTACTAACAGCATTAAGGAAAAAGGATGCTTTTGCTGTCACTTTTGTGACTTTATTTCTTAGAGCAGTGAACACTTGCCTATCATAATCTTTCTTACCTTTGAGTGCTTTTTGAAGAGCCTGATCCCTTTGTTTGATATGAGATCAGATATCTTTTCCATGTAACCAGGGCAGGTCTTGTCCATGGCCTGGCTTGCATTTGACTTACCTCAAGAAATCTTTTAGAATGGTTTTGAGTTGTGCAATAAATAAGATGCAGCTAATTTCTAAACAATTTCCAACAATATGCTGTCCTTCATCTTCTCTCAGATACACTTCCTGTTTGTCAGATCTTCCTCTCAACATGTTTTTACTTTTCACTCATCTTATGAAGATTTCTGCCTTTGTTCTCATATTCTAATAATTTCCTATAATTTCCAAAGCATACACAAATTAGTGTAGTAAGTAAATTCCATCTATTGCACTATATATGCCCAGAAATTTATATTATCCTTTGGTGCAATAGAGGGGTGGAAATGTACGTCAAAGTTTAAAATTGGAGATACCCTTAAAATGCTCTTTACCTAACAAACGTTTCAAATTATTAGCTTGGAAACTTAGAAAACAACAAGCTGAAAAAGCAATTTTTAAATAAGTGATAGGAAAAAGGGCTTAGAATGGGAGTCCACGGGGAGAAAATAAAATAAAAGGACTATTTATTTAAGTCTATTTATTTATCTATCTATCATATCTGTATACCAAGTACCATATAATATTGATTATATGGGTGAGTACATTTTTATAAAGTAGTATAATAAGTTTTCTACCATTTGCAATACTTTTCAATACCTAAGATATACTGACCCTTACAAACTGTGTGGAATTTAATGACACGCAGAGTGCAGAGGAAGGCTCTTGAAAGGCCGTCAGAGCAAATGTGATGACAGTTCTCCAAAATGACAAATGACTTCACTATGCATTCACAAAGAGACTTCCTTGCAATGGAAAACTCTTCTCAGGACTTTGCTCCTGTTTCCATAAAACCAAGTGACTAAAACTGAAGGAGCCATAGTCGGTCAGTCAGCATATTTACCAGAACATGCTGTAGTCCATCACTCTCACTTGGGCACAGAGGAAACACTGGTGATGACAACACTAACAATCAGCCAATCAGCACTTTCAAATCTGCATCTCAGCAGCCTCCAGAAACTATTTATCACACATATCGTGTAATGGGCCAAAAACAGGAAATCTGCGAAGCTCAAATATCAAGACTATAGGCTTTTGTCCAATCCAATTTCCTGAGTGAAGATTTATTGCACTGCATGTTTTGAAGTGCGTTATTATTTTTTGCTGTAGTTATAATCCATGGTGTCAGGAAAGATGGGTCTTCAAATTTGTCAGAGAATATATGACTGGAGTCTGATAAATAATGATCTTTTATCATAAACCAGCTCAGTCAAAATTATGCTTTTCAACAAGGCCAATTTTCACCCACATGAATGTTTCATTATAAAGGGTCAAAATATATCACTTTTACTTTAAATTAATAAAGATCATCCCTCACAATACTTTCAGAAAGTGGGAGAACACAGTTGTTTGCCCTTACCATGGGAAAGGATATTTAAACTCATTTATGAGACCAATGTCGATGTTCAAAATAGATTATTTCAAATCAAAATTATATATAATTTCCTTCCAACACTGAAAATGTTCAAATTATGGAATATGGCAGAGGCCGATGAATGCCGTAGAGAGCCGAGAATTCCGTTGGAGGGAGAAAATGCTTGAGATTGTTTTGAGATTGGTTTGGTACTCAAGTTAGATTTTGCATCTACTCTGCTGGGAGAGTTTAAAAATTAAAAGACTTGGATGACTTAATTTTCTCATTGGGTAAACAGTTTCTTTTCAAGGCTACAAATAGATTTTCACTTAATATTAATTACTTAAAAATATATATATATCAGTAGATATTTAACTTTAGAAGCATAACTGGTTGAAACGGATAGTGATTCAAAAAAACATACCTTAATGACCGAGAATATTTTGTTTCAATTGGTGAATGCAGTTCAGACAAATTTCAGACAAAAAACAATGTATTGAGTACCCCAAGGTTCAATCCTTGACCCTCTTTTTTAATCTATATATTGCACCGTGTGTTGCCTTGTGTACGAATTGTGCGCTACAAATAACCTTGCCTTGCCTTGCCTTACACCGTTAACCAAACTGTGACAGAACTGCAATAACTTGTACCATCTCTACGGAGACGATACACAGATATAAGTCTCTGTCACTCCAGGAGAAGATGGCAGTCTTGAATCATTGATGCAGTGCATGAAACAAGAACGTCTGTGGATGTGTAATAATTTTCTTATGTTAAATGAGGACAAAACTGAGGTTATTGTTTTTGGTTTAGTGAAAGAAAGATAAGCTGTGTGTGAAAAGCTCAATGGCCTGTCCTTCACATGCAAGGACAAAGCAAAGAGTCTTGGGGTTACTCTGGACTGTAACTTGAGTTTTAATAACCAGATTAAAATGATTAGTAGGTTGGCTTTTTATCACTTAAAAAACATTTCGCATCTTAGTGACTTTATTACCAGACAAGAGCTGGAAAAGTTGGTCCAAGCATTTATTTCAAGTAGACTGGACTGTTGTAATAAGCTCACAAAGTCCCCAATCAGGCCGCCACATCTAATACTAAATGCAGCTAGGGTCGTTACCAAAACAAAAAAAACAGCATATATACTCCAGTATTACGAATGCTACACTGGCTTCCAGTGCCTCACAGAATTAATTTCAAAATTCTCTTAATGGTTACAAATCGCTAAATGGTAGAGGTCCAAAGTATCTGGCGGACCTGTTGACTCCTTATGAGCCCCGTCGGCCCCTGAGATCTGCTGGTACTGGTCTCTTGGTGGTGCCTGAAGTTCAAAACAAACATGGTGAAGCCTCTTTTTCTTTTTATGCCTCTCAGATGTGGAACTCTCTTCCAGAAGACCTACGTTTTGAAATTACCCTAATATTTTTAAGTCTAAATTAAAAACTAATATTTTTAGCATTGCTTGAGTCTAATGTATGTAGTATGTATTAATTGATTGATTTTAAAAGTATTCTTTGTGATTTTTTTTTTTTTTTGTCTCCACTGTCTTCTGGGCATTGACCAGGTTGTTTACCGCTGACCCAGGACACCAGCCTGTCCACCTCCCTCCTGTAGACTGACTCATCCCCGTCCGAGATGAGCCCGATGAGGTAGTGGTCGTCCGCAACTTGATCAGTTTTACGACTCGTGGCTGGAGATACAGCAGTTTGTGTACAGGGAGAAGAGCAGAGGAGAAAGTACACAGCCTGTGGAGCTCCTGTGTTGATAGTCTGAGTGTCTGAGACCATTCTTCCCACCGCACGCACTGCCTCCGATCCGTCAGGAAGTCAGTGATCCACCTGCAGGTGGAGTCGGGCACGTTGAGCTGGGAGAGCTTGTCCTGGAGCAGAGCAGGGAGGATGGTGTTGAAAGCAGAGATGAAGTCCACAAACAGGATCCAGGCATAGGTTCCCGGGAGTCCAGATGCTGCAAGATGAAGTGGATTGCCAGGTTGATGGCGTTGTCTACAGATCTGTTGGCTCTGTAGGCGAACTGCCGGGGGTCCAGCAGGGAGGAGGTGAAGGACTTGAGGTGGGGCAAGACCAGGCGTTCAAATGATTTCATGACTACAGACGTCACTACAGACGTCACGGCGCCACAGGCCTGTAGTTATTATGTCCAGTGATCCGGGGCTTCTTGGGGACAGGGACAATGATGGACGACTTGAAGCAGGCTGGGATGTGGCATGACTCCAAAAATGTCTGTGAAGACGGGGGTCAATTCGCCTGCACAGTGTCTCAGGGTAGCGGGAGAGACATCATCTGGTCCAGCAGCTTTTCGGGGGTTGGATTTCCGAAAATGTAGTTGATGTTAATCATTAACTGAGGTTTGGGAGCGGGACCACGCCTCAACCTCCTACTCCTCCAGCAACCACGCCTCCACTCTTTCACCACACCTCTAATTACCCAGAAGGCCTATTTATACAAGCTTATCCCAGCATCTTTTGTTGTCTCTGCTCTCTCGAGAAGTCATCTGCTGCATGGAGGGCTCTGGGCTTGTAGTTGGTGAGAAGCCAGTGCCCTCTCCACCCAGATGCCGGGTTGTTGTCAGAGAACTGCTGCTTCAGACGCGTATTGTACTGTGATCTAGCTCTCGACACCTCTTTGCAGAATCCACACTATACTATCTTTGTAGCACTCTCTATCACCAGCCCTGTGCGCTGCCTCCTTCTGCTGCCTTAACTGCAGTTTTGGTGTGAACCAGGGCTTGTCATTATTGAAAGTGACTTTGGTATGTAATGGTATAATACTGTTCTCACAGTATCGAATGTATGACGTCACAGTGTACTCATCCAAACTATCAGTGGCAGCTCTGAAAACCTCCCAGTCTGTAATGTCCAAACATGCACATAGCTCCTCCACTGCCTCATTGGTCCACTTCTTAGAGGTCCTCCCTACAGGTTTGGAGAGCTTCAGCCTCTGTCTGTACGTGGGGATCAGGTGAACCATGGTGTGATCTGAAACGCCCAGAACAGTTTGGGCCACTGCGCGAAATGAGTTGCTGACTGTTGTGTAACAGTGATTGAGCGTGTTCTGCTCCCTGGTCGGGACTTCAACAAACTGTCTGTAGTTCATGGCTGAGATTCCCCTTGTTAAAATCCATCCATCCATCTTCTTCCGCTTATCCGGGGCTGGGTCGCAGGGCAGCATTCGAAGCAGGGACTTCCAGACTTCCCACTCCCCAGACACTTCCTCTAACTCCTGCGGAGGGATCCCGAGGCGTTCCCTGGCCAGCCGAGAGACATAGTCCCTCCAGCATATCCTGGGTTTTCCCCGGGGCTTCTTCCCGGTGGGACATGCCCGAAACACCTCCCCAGGGAGGCGCCCAGGAGGCATCCGGAAAAGATGCCCGAGCCACCTCAGCTGGCTCCTGTCGACGTGGAGGAGCAGCGGCTCTACTCCCCCGCGTGACTGAGCTCCTCACCCTATCTCTAAGGGAGCGCCCAGCCACCCTGCGGAGGAAACTAATTTTGACTGCTTGTATCCGCGATCTTGTCCTTTCGGTCATTACCCAAAGCTCATGACCATAGGTGAGGGTAGGAACGTAGATTGACCGGTAAATCAAGAGCTTTGCCTTTCGACTCAGCTCCTTCTTCACCCCAACAGTCCGATGCAGCGACCGCATCACTGCAGACGCTGCACCGATCCGCCTGTCAATCACAAGCTCCATCCTTCCCTCACTCGTGAACAAGACCCCGAGATAGTTGAACTTCTCCTAGGGAGTGGAGGAGACCCTTGTTAAAATCATAATGGTCCGCGAGCCTGCCTTGTGCCTCCCGTACGTTTGCGCTCGGAGGAATGGAAACAGCGGCCAGAATGAATGAGGCGAACTCACGTTGAGAGTATAATGGTTTGCAATTAATGAAAAGGTATTCCAGAGCAGGAGAGCAGTGTTTGGCGTCCACAGTCACATCGGATGACAAAGGGGTTGTTGATGTAAAAACAGACTCCTCCGCCTCGTGATTCCTCGGACGCCCTCCAGTTGCACAGCGCAGTCCGGGGCCGACTAGCTGAGCCACGTCTCTGTGAAGCACAAAACAGGAGATGAAGAAAAGTCTCTGTTCCGTCTTATTTGCAGCGCCAGCTTACCCAGTTTGTTGGAAAGTGAGCGAACGTTAGAGAGGAAAATCCCAGGTAAGGGCGTCCGAGTGCCGCGTCCAAGAAGGCGGACGTGTTCCCCGTCTGCGGCGTCTCACTCCTTTGACCAAAAAGTGGACTAATTCTGCAGCAGACGCTAAAGAAAACTGGAACTAGATCTGTAGGGGTTGTAGTTCTGATGGTTAAGAGCTCGCTGACACACGATTTACGCACAGAAACAGACCAGCCATCTTGGATAAACATCTTGGATTTATATTCATACACAATATCATTGGTCGATACAGTATCTTCTATACTTGTTCATTGTTCCACTGTGCAGTGATAGAGGGCTCTGACTGCTGGCCTTGCCTCTGCTGAGACCTCCACAGTGTTGCTTCTCGTCATTGCCCCCTCAGGGACCTCTGGTAGATAGCACAATGTAAAATGTATTCGCTGCCATTGTCTCTGTTTGGCCATTATTCTTGTGTCCCCAAAAATACACACGCAGCACACAAACGCCGAGGTGCTGTGGCCTCCGCTGCTGCTGAAAAGCCAAAGCTATTGTTATTGTTGTTCTTGTTGAAGATTGCACAGTAAGCGGAAAATGCACAGAGCGTCTACATAGTGTGGTTAAAGAAACAGGCAAAGGAAAATACACATTGTGAACGTGCACAGTGGTCCTGCTCTGTTTTAGCCCTGCCATGTGGATTCATAACCCAATCCCACAAGAATCCAAAGCAAAATAAACTTTTCTCCACCATCCCAATGCCAGTGTTCCAAACATATTTATGAGAAAACAATGTATGCATCTACCAGCCTGTAAATCCCTTGGAGCTTTAAGTGAAATATGGCAAGTGAACAAAATACAAACACAAAGAAAGTTATGGTATCGTTTTTCCTAAACTATTTATGTTTATTATGCATTGTCTCTATCTTCTATCCTTTCTGAGAGGGGAGTTTGCCCAAAAAAGAGTTTGTGACCCATGTTGCTGCATCATAAAGCTGATGTACTATGACAAGGAATAAAAAGGGAAACTCGAAAGTTGCACGAAAAAGTGGAGCGAGGAAAAAGAATGTTGTGAGAAAGAGGTGAAGGATTGTAATCTGCCATTAATTTGGCTTGAGTTTAGCCACAAGGGGGATTCTGGGAAATCAATGCCGCCTGATTGCGACTTTTACAGAAGAGCAGAAAACACAGAAATTGCCTGTTTGTAAGCCTCTGTATCCACACCTCCTTCTCTTCTCTTCTTCCCTCGGCCATGTTCCAATCTCTCTTTGGCATTATTGGTAGCATATAACACACAGAATGCACTCACAAACAACAGTGCAATGTTATCGCTGACACAACTTGACTGATGATGGTGCCTTGCGTAGATGAGTTCGAGGAGGTATAAGTGACTCTGGGTGAATGACTGTGAGAAGAAACAGCAGCCTTCAAAGCTTTGACACACTGTTCAGTTGCTATCAGTGTCCGTTTTGACAACACACATCGTTGCTGCATGTATGTTTATTACAGTCACGCTAATCCAATATGACACACATCAACGGCATGAGTGAGAGAAAGTTTTATGGGCAGACGCCTTGAGCACCGACAGTGTGTAAGCAGAGAAGCAAATATGTCTGCGCACTCCCGTCACATCTTGGGCAAATTGATTCAGATATGCACTAAATATTCTGCGGCGGACAAAGCCCTCCAGTGCAAACACAGCCATGACCAACACACAAGGAGGAGGGAACATTCACCAAAACAGGACAGCGCTTCAGACATGCTAATGAAGCTGGCAGTTCAGCTAAAAATGTGCTATATTATGCTAAAGATACAGATTGATTTGATGAATGAAGACATATTTTTTGAATCAGTGAAACACAAATACAATGAAGATTCTGAGTCATCTTGGCAGCTGGAAATTAGTATGCTATTTCAGATATGATTATTTTCTAAAATGTTTGTGCTCTATCCATTCATTCAATGTTTTGTTGTTCTACATTTCATAAATCACGTCCAGACATTTACACTTACTCAGGGGTGAAAAGTAAAGATGCTCATTTTACTGAAATTAAGTACATTTTTTGAGCAATTGTACTTTTTGGAGTAGATTCTTAAACATGTTTTTGTACTATTTTTTAGCATACAATTATAATTATTTGCATTTAAAGATCACGTGATAAATGAGTAAAGCTACAAACAACCAAAACAACACTGTATCAAAACATGAGTAAAATTGTATCAAAAAGTATGGTACTTGTAGTTTTTGTTTTTTTTGTTTTTACTTTTTACATAATGGCGGCAGTACTCGTACTTGAGATCAAGTACAATATTAGCCATGTTACTGTATTATACTAGAGTACAAACTTGCACCACTCTTTCCACCACTGGTCTTATTCTCACTGTTTTTTTTTTTTACTCTTACATTTTGAAATAACATTACTTTTACTTGAGTAAAATAATTTGCTACTCTATCTCCACCCATTGGCGTGTCCTGGTCCAGTTTGTCCATTTGGGTTTTAAAAGTTAGTGAAAGTGTCCCCATATCTAAAATTGGCCTTATAAGAGATCTACAGCTTCCTTTGATAAAATTCAGATATCAGCCTGGGGTCCGCACACGTTTCATCTGAATATGCCTCACTTGGGGTTAGTTGAGGCGGCCGCTGAAATTACACCCAAACACATCGCTCACATTTACATATTCATGCATAGTTTGTGGTATGGCTCACGCAGTCAAGCACAGCCAGTCTCAATCTGTACTCTGTATGCCTTCCCCCTCCCCACTCCATCCTGCGCTTCCCTCCGCACAAACGCACACACACACACACACACACACACACAAACACACACAAACAACCCACCCGCTTCTCTCCAGTCCAGTCATTAATTCAGGGCAGTAGGTATAGGAGCTTGCCATGATATAAGGAGATGAGATTGAGAGGAGGCCAGATTTTTCTAACAAAGAGTCAAAAGGACAAAGCCTGGCCATTGTGAGTCAGACCTATAATGAAAGCATTAAGATAACTGTTCAATATTTATGAAAGTGCCCCACTCACTGGACACACACGCACACACATTAGGAGATAGAACGGAAGCAGCAGTCTGTCGGCCCATTCATTATGTGGATTGATTTAGTTGCGTTTCTTCCTGGTGGTCCCTCAGTGATATTCAGGCCCATACTGCTGTTGTGTGTCCAAGGTATTTGCGAAATATACTTGTTTGTATTTTTAAACAACGCAGAGCGAGTGGATTTATAAATAAAGAGTCACATTGTGCTTGTTTATTTCACATTTCAATAGTTCAGATTTGAAGAAGAAAAAAAAAAAAGACTTCGAAGCCTAGTTCAAGCTATAGTGGGGGTGTCAAATGAACCCTCAAAATGAACCGTGTGTCAGTAAGTCATGTGACCGAGCCTTCAGATTGTGTGAAATAAGAAAAACCAATCACTGTGTACGTGGACATAAAACGTAGTAAATTAAAACTGCCAGTAGGAGGCAGTATTTTGAGCCTTCATTTTGGAGAAGCTTTGGGCTATGAATGTCTGTGAGGCTTCATTGCTTCATGAGGCTTCACTTTGCCCATTACTACAAGTAGCAGCACAAACAAAATACTTTGTGTCTCTGGAGACCTCACAAAAAATCGAGATGTGTGTTGCAGAGCAGGTGCTGTAATATTGATGAAAATGAACTTAAGATGAAAATAAAATAACAAAAACCAACAACCACTGGAGTTTAACATGGAAAATACATTTTAAGGACACACAGGTTTGCTTATGATTATTCTGAGGCAGGACTCCAGTTTTATGAAAAATGTATCATTTATTTAACAATGTATTGGTTTAGTTTAACTAAACAGTTTAAAAATATTTGGACCATATTTTAAGTTTATATTCAGTTGAGGTAACCACAGCTCATGGCGTTTTTGTCCACATTTAGGTTAGTTTAGAAATAGTTTTTTCAGTCAGTTGCAGTGCTGACCATTAGACCCAGAAGACAAAGAAGTGCATGGAAACAGGTCTTCAACAATAGGCAGGGCAAGGCAATGGCTCCAGCACACACCACAGCTCCTGTAGTTAATTTACTTCATTCGATCTGAAAATTTTAATTTAGTTTTGGCCAACCCTAAATAAGCTGGCGACAAATGGTAGTAGCCCTGGATGTACAACTGTAGCTGGGACCACGCGTTGTGGGGTTATGACGACTAAAGGCTGGAAGGCTGGTGTAGACTTTTCCGTCAAATCTACGCAGACCTCCCCGACGTTCACGGTGGCCAATTTTCAAAGCTGGCAGCTCTTGCCAGCTTTGTAATTGGCTGCTGTTCGCATCGGGGAGGTCTGTGTAGATTTGACGAAAAAGTCTAAACCGCATTAATCCTTGCGTCAGCCCTACACACATGTGGCTTCAGGTGACAGGCCATGGCTCTGAACCACAGAAACAACTACGTTAGGAACAAAACTACATTACTAAACTTGATTAAAGAACATAACGATAACTACTTGGAGAACGGAGGGCGCGGGGCAACATCAAGGTACCCAGGAGTTAGTCGGTAGAGCTTTTTATTGATTGACAGCTCTCAGGAACAGTTTTAAGTGTCAAGGTCCGCCCGCAGACCATACTGCCACACTTGTAAAATAATTGAGAATACAAACAAATTCTCTAAGCATTGCATTTCACACACATTATCAAAACTAAATGATGTAACTGTGTTACAAAAGCGTACGTGTGGTGAGAAGTGGCAGCAGTGTGCAATACAAACTCATGCAGGCAGATGGAGAAATGGTCGTCAGTGGCAGTGTCACAGCCAATCAAACCTGTAATTGATGGGATCAATTATAGTGTGCTAATCAGATCTTTTAATCTGGAGATGGTTCTCATAATTAATCTCAGCTGTTCCAAACTCAAGCTCTAAGTGTGAGCCAATTTCAAATCAAGCCTTCCTTTCTCAAACGCCACTTCACCAAAACAAAGATTCAAGCATTGGACTTTCTGGTGGACATGCATAGAAAATAATAAGCGGTTGGAGGTACAACAATGTGTCATCCTTGTTCATGTTTATGCTCATTGTGTGTCGCATAAAAGCATGAAAAGACTTGAAATACTGTATATACACATATTGGTGTAGTGTTATTTGAGTGTATTTCCATTGCAACAAAACAGACATTTTCATCAGGTGGATCACAAATAGTGGCAGTGGTTTACACGTGTATGCGACCTATATTTAGAAATAAAAGTAGTAAATATGGTTCAGTTCATTTGATTTCAATCTGAATGTATATTTTTTTTAAATAGATGTAGGCCTTATTACTACAACTTCAAATCATACCTAGTAAAATATTGAAATTATCCTGATTTTTAACTGTACTTAGGAATGATTTTTAAAAACAGAATAAAAGTCAACTCAATTGTGAATTTAGTAGGGCCTGTGATATTACATATTCAAGGTAACAAACTGTGCCAAATGAATGACAGAGAAATGCAACAACATTAAAGCGGTACTCTGTCATACAGCATTTAATTAAAACTACATGTTAATTAAAACCACAAAGGAGCAGCAGATAAGTGTGTGCCTGTATATCTGAAGCAAGTCGTGTCCATGGAGGAACAGAGGAATTATTATACACCATTCTGTTTGATTCAAAATACTATACCAGCATCAACAATCTTCTCTTTGTACCAGTGCAGACACACTGGTGGCTGAGTGGCTAGCACTTGCTTCACACCAAGAAGGTTCCGGATTCAAGGATCCCAGGCCGCCCTTTCTGCGTAGATTCTTGCATATTCTCCTGACCAAACCTGGCTCAAGATCTGGAGATGGGTTTCCAGGTGTTGTATGGCAGTTTAGCTCACTGCTCCTGACAGGTTGCCCCAGTGGCACGGATGGCTACAAATGCAGAGGAAAAATGTCGTTTGAAGTCAAGTGTTGTTTGAAGTCAAGGCAAGGCAAGGCAAGTTTATTTGTAGAGCACAATTCGAACACAAGGTAATTCAAAGTGCTTCACTCAAAAGGAAAAAAATGCATTAAAATCACAAAGACAAGACAGAAATCACAAAACCTTAATTTAAAGAAATTTTAAGGAGCCATTTTCAGGCTATCCGTCAAATAGTTTAAGACATAAAAGAGAAGGGTGCAAATAAAATCACTTCGGTCATATGCACAGCCAAACAAAACAGTTTTTAGCTTAGATTTGAACAATGCCAGAGTAGCGGCCTGTCTCACATCCTCAGGAAGACTGTTCCAGATTTTAGCTGCATAAAACAAACGCACATTCCCCATGTTTCAGTTACTCGTGCACCAGCAGGAGGCCGGTCCCTGAGGTCCTCAGAGTCCGAGATGGTTCATATGGCACTAACATGTCCGAGATGTACTTTGGTGCTAGGCCATGGAGAGACTTGTATACAAGCAGAGCTGCTTTGAAGTCTATTCTCTGAGCCAAAGGGAGCCAGTGCAGAGACCTGAGCACAGGACTAATGTGATCGTACTTCTAGTCAAGACCCGAGCAGCAGCTCAACACACTTGTTTGAGCTTTTAACCATCTAAGAATGCAGTTCCCTCATCAAAAACATACCCAGAAGTGTTTTGATTAAATCATGCATGTTTGAGTTCTCCACAGCGCAGAACCATACGTCACCTCAACCTACTTGTCTTCCCATCTCCCCGACAACAGTACTTCAGTATGTTCACTATCAGTTGAAGTTTTCCATAAGTCTGTCACTTCCCATCTGTCTCTGCCACAACTAAACCAACTGAACCTCACTCATGTGTGTGCTTACATGCAAAGAAGATAAAACACTAACACAGTAGAAACCCCTTTTACAATGAATGCTCAGTTGGTGGAGCAGTGTAAGTTACTAAATGGAAGATCAGAACATACAGTGGAGAAAAAAAACGCCTGTTCTAAAAACAAACACAGAGAAACTGACAGAAGTCAAAGTGAGAATTACAAAACGACTAGTGACTAGAGAGAGGGAGAGAGAGCAGGGAAGAAAGAGGCAAGAAGAGCGAACAGGAGGCTCCAGATGGAGTTTGAGTTGCCGGGGCGGGTTGCCGAGGAAGTCATTAAGCAGCCATTTCATCTGCGTCTGCTTGGCTAGCGAGCAGTCTAATTGCATCTGAGAAAAGGAGAGGAGAAATGCCAAAGTACATTTAGATCAAACATGGAGGGGAGCAGAGAGTCAGTAGTCACCAGACCCTCTGCTGCCCCCCGCTTCCTCTCATCTCCTTCGCACTCATCCAAGTTTGCCCCCCTCTCTCTCTCCCTTGCACACAGCTTCATAGTCTCCCATCCCTCCATCTCGTCTCTTCCCCTGTCGTGTCTTGGCTCTCGCACAACTATGTGGGTGGTACATTGTGGGGATAGTTTCTGGCTCTCAATATCGACACATTACAGTCATTACAACTTTATGTTATACAATATCAGACATTTTTTTACAGCTTTCCAGTATCAAAAGTGTGTAAAATGTGCAAAAATAGCTCAGAAATCAAATTAAAAACAATAACATACATGGATTACAAAGCCAGTTGATGAAAGTAATTATTATTCCTCAAATCATAACTATTGTGTAATTTATATACATTTTGGCTCTTGTTTTCAGTATGGTTGCTAGGTAACAGTTGTGGAATTACCTCTACCTATGTCATCTGTGCTGCCCACTTCCAACCCGGAAGTACAGTTATAAACATTACAAAAATAATCAAACTCTCTCAAAAAATGGACTTAAGCGTTAAATGTTGTGATTCTGAAATGTTTTCTTGCTCAAAGCTGAGGCTTGAACTCAAAACCTTTCAGCAGGATGTCACCATGAATGCTCATGTGCAACCAATAACCCCTCAAACCATATGAAAAGTACTTTTTAACTTATCAGTTCAGTTAAAGAATGTATAGTGCAGAGGATAGAATAGAATTACAGATACCTGCTCTCAAATGTAGTGAAGTAAAAGTACAAAGCGTCAACTGTAAAAACTACTTCAACTACAGCTATCTAAAATGTTACTTAAGTACAGTACATTTCCTTTCCTTCACTGCAAACAGGTGATGCCACCGGGCTTATTGTTACAGGTCAGATCTGTGCGGAAGCGAACCCGATCACAGGAAGAATTCATGTTTTGAGTTTTGGTAAAGTATTTTTAAAGTCTATCTCCTCAAGCAGGTTGTTTCAAAGCTTTGATATCTAAACCAAAATGCTTTTCATTTGATTTGAGTGCAGTTTTTCCATCATCAGTACCTGTGCTTCAACTTTGTGTGAGTGAAGGAGGAGTAGAATTTTGTGTGCCAGCTCAGGCTCCCATGACAATTCACTGTGCAGTTTGGAGAGCAGTTGCATCAGTGTCTTCATATTGAAAATATGCCAAAAATAGCTCCATTTGTCTTCAGTTCATTTTTCAAATGAACTGACTGACAATACGAGTCAGGGCAGTCCAGTCTTATCAGGTGAGACAGTGTGGGCACAGCTGCACTTTTCACGGTCCTCATGTGAGAACAACATGCTTTCACATCCCATTTGTGTGGCTGCAGATTTGGTCCAAAAAGCAAAGAACATTTTGTCTGCAAATGACAATAATGCTACTGCATTTGGCCTGGACTGAAGGGTTTTTACAATGAATAGAATCATATTGTGTCTTAATTTATTGACTGTGAGTTAAACTATCAAAAAAACAAAACAGATATCATATGCTAAACGTAGCCACAGAATGTCAGTACAACAACTGGGTCTGTGATTGAGTCGAGATCAACTCTTGTATTTTACTGCAAGATCGGCTTTTGATCATGGGCACCTGAGTGGAGTAAAAGTAGAGCATCCTGGTTTAAGAGAAGACGAAAACACACTGTTTACATTGCCGGGACAGCTTAAAAGCAGCTGTTTTTCCCTTATTTCTAAGCATACATATTTGGGTTGTTCTCTCTGGTGGAGGAGACTAAAATGTGTCCAGGAAGTTTTCTGCGCCGCGAGAATAGTGTGGCTGCAGTAGAACATGCATGATAACCAAACCTTCTACCTGTGAAATAATAAAAGATTCGCTGCTTATCGCTTCCCTCCTCTGGCTCGGCTTTGTTCCCTTCTTCCTACGGAGTGTTGCCGCCAGCCACAGGAGCGCACTTTAATGTGGCTGCTATCAGTTAGTGCTGTGATGTCTTTGTGTCCTTTTTTCCTTCTGTTACGGCTCCCTGTCCCACTTTGTCACAATGAATATTCACTTCAGAAAAAGTTCCACCAACTTACCCAGAAAGTTAGATTGGAATAACAAGGACAAAAATTCAACTATGCCACATGTTATCTAGTTTTTGGGATGAAATAGACATTTAAAATCTTGACATGAAACTGGGATATAATAAGCCTACAGTACCAATAAATGAGTCACTTTTACACAGATGGAGTTTTGGTGCTGTCTTGGAGCTTCGTCAGGCTGTTCTATTTGAAATCAAAATGGTACACATTTTATTTTTTTTGGCTATTGAAGTTCGTAAACTTGGTGGGCTGACCAACTAGAACATGGCATCCCGACTAGCTGCCATAGACTATGCACCATCTGCTACTGAACTGGTCCTAACCAACATAAAACCAGTGGATAATTTCATCATTTCATCTTTTAAACAGTAAATGACCAGACCAAAAAGAGAAACAACATTTGCAAAACTGCCATTACATTACAAATCTCCAAGTCACCAAAACTGTCTTCTAATTATGCATAGATGCTATCATACTCATTCTCATGTTCCCTTACTTATAGCTACAGCTTACTGAAAGGCGTTTTGGTTTTATTTATGACAGCAATGAGCATTTTCCTGAATATACTGAAACTAGTTCTCATATTTGTCATGTTAACCTTTCATGCCTACTCTTCCTTTCACCCTCCACATCTCTCCTCACAGATAATATGTGCCGTACTCAGGAGGCACAGCGTAATTAAAGTCTCGGATCATTCAACATGGCCGTCCTTTTCCGAGAGCCTCTCCGCAGCGCTCTTCTTAAGCTAGCTCGTACGCACTAGAGCAGATGAATTACCCAGGCCAGGGCATTTCAGCATCTCGATAATTTGTTTTTCTTGTACTTGTTGACTGTTTCAGAGTCTTGTTCTGTAACAGCTAGCCTTTTTTTCCCCCCGTGATTCCTATGTATGACTTTGTTGCAGGGCAGTCTTAATGCAAGCGGTCAAGAAGCCTCCGTCACAGTGAACTGTACGAATGGCGGCCTACCGTCTATTCGCGAGTGTTCACGGCGCGTTCTTAAGTTTGTATCCAGGTTGATTGGCTTGTGGAGGGTTTTTATGAAATGCCCCTCTTGAGCAATGCTCCAGTGTCTGTGCGTCAAAAGACCCCATTTTCCTACACTGGCCTTAATTATTTCTAAAGAGTGCATGGCATAGGTCATATTTTTCTAAAAATACAAGTAAGGTATTGGTTTTAATTATTCAACTAAAATGTAGGATTTATTTTAGACGGCTTAAAGGGGCAATAAAGCCGCATACATAACTGTGAGACTCTGCTGGCTGGTCATAATTTCTAAATTAGTTATTCAGATCCAGGGTTGTTGAGAATGGATATTGGTGTGGTTCTCTCCTCTTTACAGTTGTTATATGATGCCAGTCAGCTGACACCAGACAGCAAGGTGTCGAACTCTGAACCACAGCGGCTACAAACAGCTAAATCCTATTCATGCTGACGCTTGAAACATGAAAGACATATAATAGCCACTGCAAAAATGAAAACGTGCACTCGTAAAATCTTTTTAAGGACAACTTGACAGAGCCTCGAGTTTCACAGGGGCCATGCGATACAAATATCTGTAGGACTGACATAAAGATGCATTAGGAAAGCTTCACGGACCACTTGAGAACCATGTGAGAACTCCACGACCATTGTACAGCTTTGTTTTTCTCAAGAACACCTTGTTGTTGTTATTCAGAATTGAAAGGCAGACGTAAAAACACTTTAGAAGGCTATAAGAAACTTTACTCAAACAAACTCATCTCAACCACAATTACAAAACAAGGAGACGGAAAACGAAGCAGCATTAGAGTGAGAATAGAGCAGGGGTGGGCAATTATTTTCCCTCCAAGGGCCATATTTGAATCCAGGGAAGTGGCTGAGGGCCGGGCCGCGATCATTGGCGTAACAAATTCTTATAATTATAAGCACTTTTCTGTAAAATATAGGCTATTGAATCGATACATGTTGCACAGCTAAGACAGTTAAAAAATAGAAACTGACATCTTGTGGGGGGCCGGATTAAAACAGGTGCTGATCTGTCCCCTGGTGCCCAAATGCCCAGGTGTGGACTAGGGCTTTCCTCCCCCTGTCATGCCCAGACTCCATGACACTACCTGACGAGGCCTCATTTTATGACGCACTTTTGTCTTTTCAAATTCTTCATGTTTTGAACTGCTCAATGTGTTAAACTGCCTTCGGAGATGAATACAATTGTTCGATTGATTGTCTATAAAGCCATATTTTATTATCAAACATCAGCCATATGACTTCACTTTATTCAAAACCAATCAGCGAATATCACATGCAAATATCATGCACATTGTGTTTGTTTTGTCATTGAGCCTGGTAAAATGAGGCAAGTAGACTCTATTGATTGTGAATGGCGAAAGTGTGAGAGTGCCAAGCCTTTCTCTGCAGAGTTTGCATGCTTCAGTTCTCCCCGTAACAGGGTGGGTTTCCTCCAGGCACACGCTAAATAGAAAAATCCCATGGCAAAAGTATTGCCCTGACCAAGCCTAGCTCAATATGTGGAGAGGTGGAGAGCGCTGTATGGCGACGCCCAATGCTTCTGACAGGCTTCAGGGAGCAGCACTGATCTTAACCGTACTAATATTAAGGCCATTTATTGAGTTAAATAGAAATGGAGAAGCTCAAATTGAACTGCTGTAAATAGCATTTTAAGTCATTTAACTTTTCCACCAAATTTGCCTTCAGTATTTGGCCATAACCATTTGGCTTTTAGAAAATGAAACTTACAATAGCTGTTATAAACGTGCTACAGGTGGTTGAGTTATTTCAATCTTTGTCTTAATCTTCGTACACCACTGTGAAAATGTTACTTCGATCCACAGCATCCCACACACGCCCAATGGGTGACATGCCTGGTGAGTGTGCTGGCCATGCAAGAAATGGGATGTTTTCAGTCATGAGGGTGAGGAAACACAATTGGGGACATGTAAAGTGTAATAGAAATAAAATGCACTATTATTATTATTATTGTTCCAGGAATTGTGTACAGATCCTGGCAACATGGGGCCGCGCATTATCATGGTGCAACGTGCGGTGATGGTTGTAGATGAATGGCACAACAATGGACATGCCACCAATTAAACACGTTTGGGATCTGGATCGGCGTATACGACAGTGTGTTCCAGTTCCTGCCAATAACCAGCAACTTCAGTGGTCATTTTGGTGGTCTCACGAGAAACTGTGCAATATCCATGCCGTCTGCAGCATCTTGATTATTGATATTGATATTGTTATTAATATGAATTGTTCAGTAAGACAGATTTTGACAGATTTGTGAACAATAATGGAGATGAATGGGTATTTTTGGTTTATAGCGTACAAGTGTTTATATTTTTGTTCAGTGTATGTAAAGATGGTATTACAGTGTGACTTTAGTGCTCAATGTCAAATTTGCAGAAAGATGATGAAAGTTCAACAACACGTGTGAATCAATGGGGCTTTATTCAGCACTGCGTTTGTACTGCGTTTGTACTGCACTTACTGTGATCTGAAGTACATAACAGCAGTCAACATACAAGCAGATCTTCCACCTTCTCGGTTGTGTCCACTGTGCACTTTAATGAGGAAGTGTTACATTGCCGCTGTCAGAGGAGTCTTGGCACGATTCGACTGTGTTCAGCAAGTTATTGGCTGCTGTCCCTGTGTTGGAGAGATTGTTCTAACGGATGTGTCCTTGAGAAAGATATTGAGCGGTCGCTTCACAAGACTTATACCTGCAATGTGCTGTATGACTATTTTATGACAGTGTTCCATCTAGTGTAAGTGGGTGCACTGACAGAGGAATTTGTCAGCTGTTTGATTTTTGGATTCAAATAACAAATAAACAATTTCATAATCGTTCCTTTTGTTGTTGTCTTTCATTTATTTGATTTTATTGAATCAGCACCAGATTGGCAGTAGTTATGTCATAAACGCAATGAATATATATTTCTACTGTTCGTGAAGCCAAAGCATCTTATTACGTCAAAACTTTCACTGGATCACAAGGCAATTCTGGAAAATGTTCTGCAAATGGTTAAATCCTTATCGCAAAATTCTGCTCCCTCTTTACCAAATTGAATTATTCAAGATTCAATTAGATATTTGTGATGCGTTAAACCAGCACTTTGCTGATTCTGGAAATATTTTCAATGCTGCTACTCCATGTATTTCTGTATATATCTAAATGGACAATACCTCATTCAGTCAATTGCAGTTTATTAATTGTACTGAAAATGCAACTCCCGGTAATCGATTTGTTTTATGTCTCTATGGTTTCATAGCTGCACCTTCTGTTCCTTAATCCCTCCTCTGTTTCTTTTTGTTTGCACTCCTTTTCTTTTGCTTGTCACGTCGGTTCCCCTGGCGCATAGAAACAATATTCATTTACCACTTGAGGTCCTTCAGGACGCTGCTGTGTTTTCCTTTTAATTTGTTGCACTTTGCATCCTCCCTCCTCCGCTCTCTCCTTCTCTTTGTCTCTAAATCAACATGTAATTCTGCCATGTTTCTCCCTAAGTCCCTCTGCCTCTGCTGTTCTGTTCCCTACACACTCTCTGGAGGGCCTGTCTCAGTTCACTTCTCACTTGTAGCCTATTATTGCGGACTGCTTTTAGGTCAAGCATAACCTACTCTCCTGCAGGATTTTTATATTGTGGTTTGAAGTTGTTGTTTGCATATGGGAAATTAAAAAACATATAGAGAAATGGACCACCGCTACAAAAGACCCTCATGTTCAGAATGATTGTTCTGGTCTAAAATGTAATCCTAATCAAGAGATATGTTTTTTTTAACTAGGCAAAATTCAGACCAATATTACAGTGCTAATATGGACATTAAACAAGAGATATTGTAAAACGTATTTCTGGGTTGTAATAAAATACTAAATACACACGTTGTGGCCTGTTAGGAGAGGCATTAAACATTGTGGCCCACTGAGAGCCTCTGATACATTATTGACTTGGTTTAAATTGTACTTGTTCAGTTTTAGAACAGATAAACATGGACTAAATGTAACGGTTTGAAGTAAATTTTTTCTTCAAAACAAGGAAGGCCATGAGCATGAGACTGCTTCTGGACACAGACAGAGGATCTCTGGTATGATCAGGTCTCAGAGGACAAACACAACCATCTGTCTTTACAAGGGACCTGTAATAAAACAACTCAACAGCTTTAACCTGTAGGCTCAGGATCAACATTTTTCCAAAAATGAAGGCTGGTTCTGTTTAGTAACTGCACTATTCCATTGGAGACAAGCCCTCTGTGCACAGCCATGCCTTCCCAAACACGGCCTTATGGACCCAGGACAGTGGGACCAGAGGGACAGCGCATCTGTCTGGACAGGCACAGGCTGAGCCCCAGCTGGACACTCACACAGAACACGAAAGAACTGAACATGTTCCAAGGACATTTCATTTATTTAATTTTACACCAGAGCACTTGAGTTGTATGTCATGTTCAGAAAAAGAACTAGAGCTAATGGATAACTGCCCCATCATCCCCTGTCCTTAGGCCATCTCTGCAAGGAAAAACTACAAAACATCTTGGGGAAAAGTCAAAACCTCAGGGAGATCCTGTGAAGGAGAGATCCTACTCCCACGGACGGACAGGCTTTGGATGGCCCATCTATTCATCTAGAGTAGAGAGAGTTCCTCCATATATCTAAGATGCAATCGCCACTGGAGCAGCATCAGCAGTGTCTTTAACAGAGAAGGAGAAAAACATGTGAACAGAACTGGACAGACACAGGTGAACTACAATATTAAATATTGTAAGGGAAAGTAAGAATAAGCATAAGATGGTGCTCAAACTGCCATTATACTTCTAAATGCTTTGCAAAGTGCTTTATGTTGTACAGTTTGAGCCATAATATTCTGCACTCATTTCACAAAGTATAAAACCAAGATGCAGAGTGTATTTTTGTTCCACTTCACAATTATATTTACAATGAGATCTATTTTGATGTTGATTATGGTGAGCTTAATTTGACTCTATTTGCTATGTGCTATTTCTCTCTTTTTCTCTAATCTATTAAAAACAGAGAACATAGCAGAACACAGTTACAATAGGTAGAACTATAAATTATCTATAAAAGGGGCAGCAAAGACAGTGAAGCCAGACAAAGGCAGTTGAGGTGTAAGTGTGAGGGTGAAGAATGGATGAGACAGGGACAGAACAGTGAGTATGTAATGTCTCCATTAGAGCTGAAGCACTTCTTTATGGCTTTACGCAGTGATAAATGAGCTGTAATGGACAGAGAGATCATTTCTCTGGCAACTGTCACCCTCTGCAGCATGGGAATGGCTCACCTGCAACACACACAGATGCCAAAAAGAACAAAACGGAGGAAAATGTTTACTGATGTTTTTATTTTTTTTTCTGTCCAATTTCTTGGGGCAGGCTCCAAATAATGGCAAAATTAAGTACTTTTAGCCACATCAAAATTATATTTCCTCCATTGTCTGGTGTAGAAACGTTTAGTTAATTTTTATTATTATGTTATGTGAAACAAGGCCACTGATGTAAACCTCCATTCAAAGACACCCAATGCCTGAGAGGTGTCCAGTCAGTCTGTAATAAGTAATAATCAGTGAAAATATATCATCACATTTCTTTCCCATGATTATAGAGCATATGTCGTGAGCTCGAATCCCAACTCTGACAATTTGCTGTATGTCGTCCCCTCTCTCTCTCTCTCGTTCCCATTTCACCCTGTCCTCTCACGTCCAATAAAGCCGATGGACAACAAAACCTTAAAAACTCTTCTCGTAGGCACTATGTCAACAAAAAAAAAAATCAACAAAAGGTATATATGGTGATCTATATGTGCTATGTGTTAACAATGAATACCCTTTGAAATGGATAGTATAATAGTATAGTATAAGAAACGCGTTCATGTACATATGTACATGTGAACTGCAGGCAGCCCTCCTGGAAGTGTGCGAGGTCTGAGGGAGAAAAACTAGAGGAAAGCGCTTTTATTCTAGCTGTGTATGTGTACATTTTATCTGCTGTAGTAATGTTACTAGTACACCTTTAATGCTTCACAATACAAAGCAAAGATTACCTTACTCAATGTACAGTTACAACAAAAAAAGATAGCACCCAGATTAATAATGAAATGCAGCCACAAAAGATGATTGTGTTTCTCACTGCGTGAGAGACGGGGTGAGAAAACACTAAGCTAATGGTACCAGTTTATGTCAACACATTCAAGCCAAAGGTAGGAGCAATTTGTCACATTATTCCACCTGCTCACAGAAAGTCTGAGGGAGTGTACCGAGACATGGCCCTACATTGAGCCAAACAATGGTAAACATCTGAATTTTGTCGCTGTTGGGGAAAATAATGAGTTGGAACTGTGAGTGGAGCTAAGGCTATGTCTGTCACACTGTTTACCCCAGCGCTGTCAGGGCACTTTGGGGGAGAGCAGTGTCACTAGTTTAACCAAGCAGAAGATGCAAACTGAATTCAGGCCCTGGTGGAATGTGAAAAAAGGCAGCTATTTTGAGTAAATACAGTGGTGAAATAGAAATTACATTTGTAAGATTACTCATTCTTTGCTGATAAATAATCTGAACCAGCAACACTGATAACATATATAAAGTGAATATTATCTTATATTATCTTGTGGTGGGTCCACCACCTGTTAGTCTCCATGAAGATGTTATTGCTTTGCATGAAATGTTAGTAGTATTTCAGTGGCATTACAATCTCTTCATGAAGAGGAGAAGCAGAACCCTAGGCCAAGTTAGATGTCAGATCTGTGGAGAGAAGAAAGCCCGCTCACAGTGAGACTGTATTTGTGTATGTTGGCTGTCCCAGCTGAGCTGCTGTAAGCACATTTCCGCATTGAAACAATTCAACCATAACTCCAGGTGTACACCAAACGCAAGGCGGGTTTGGCATGCATATTGTGCGGGTTACTTGCATACTGCCTTTTACACCAACCCTGGTGCATTGTGATCTGACACGTAGATTCACGTGGATATGCTGCCTCTGCCTCCTTTGTGCTTTGCAGCCCTGCATTTAGTGGTAAGTGGTGCCATGTATCTGTATTGTGAATGTATGATGTGTAGCGTGCGTCATGTTTACATCTGTAGATTGTGTGTGCAGTCTGTTAGCCAGCCTTTTGGCAGGAGCGGTTGTGGCCACGCTGTTGCTCCACCGTTGGAGAATGGCCTGTTACGCTTCTGGGCTATTCAGGGCCAGATCCAGGCATAAAGTCACTGCTATGGTCTGAGCAAGCCTCGCGGGTGCCACTGCAGTGGTCGATGTATGTCTACCTTTCAGTACTGTATGGAGGTTAAGGACCTAGTCCTAGTCTGCCTGTAGCTCTGGCCACACAAATCATATGAGGATGTGGAAGGTGATTTTATTTTATAGCTTGGAGCTAAGATTTTTGTTTGGGTCTATTTATTTAATTGTATTTCCTTTATTTCCTTTAGTAAATGAAGTGTGGGTATTCCTTATCTTAGTGTATGTGTGTGCATGTGTAGCATGTGCGTGGTGTGTGTGTGTGTGTGGACTGAGGATGTGACCGTTGTCTTTGGGTTGTGTGGGGTAAGGCGTTTGTGGGGGTGGTTGGGTGGGAGGGCATATGGGATTGTTTTTAATGCACTGTGAAGCACACATATGTATCAGGTAGTTTTAATAATGCCATACTCGGGTTAGGGCAACATTTCAAACGCAATAACATCTCCATGGGGACTACCGGGTGGCAGCCTGAGTTATGTTCCATGCTAAAAAGTTGTGTCCACAATGCAGCATTACAGGATAGATGAAATGCAGTGACCGATGACCATATATTAGGCCTGACACCAGAGGCTTTAAGGTCTCTATGGGGACAGCTGTGGCACAGTGGTTAAAGTTTCACCCAACAACCAGCTGGTCACTGATTCAAACCTTGTCAAAAGCATAAAATCCAGTCACAATATAAATGGAGACCGTTGTGTTCAAGTGACATGCCAGAAATTGTCTTTTTATTTCACCAAATTAACATATTCTCTATTTATTCACAACAAAATTGCTCACAGTGGATATTGTGTGACATGGATTCCCTCTGTTTACAACTTGAGCCCATTACATTGCCTATTCCCCCAGCTCTCATTCCCCAATAATCTGACAGAGCATCACTTTGATTATGAGCCCAGGCGCTGCGTGCTTCTAGCCACTTGTGGATGTGTGCACAAGGCAATGGTGACACTGTATGTTTATGACTGTGTGCAAAGTGGCCCCTGTGGAATAGTAATCAGGAGCACAAAACGCGGCCTGCAAAAGAATAGAGAAGATAAATAGATGTTGAAATGGCACAGAACAAGGGAGAGTGGGGTGTTGACAACCCTCATTAAAATCCCGCCCATTAGCTCTGTGTTAATTGGATGATTTATTCTCCCGGGGGACTTGACTGACAATCGAATGATGCTGTTGGTATTAAAATGAATAGGGAAAGCGGTATTATCATGCTCGCAACACAGGCACGGCTCAGTGGATGCCGCGCTGGTGTTGATCCAGCTAATCCACCAACGGCATCATCCAATCAAAACAGCAAGAACACAACGTAGTATTGGCAGTTGGGCGCACAATTATTGAAAAGCTAATTAAAGTTGTGCAGAACTTTGTGAAGAAGAATTTTTAGAATATGTTTAATTGACTTTAAATCCCCCAAGCTATAGTGAGTGTAAATAAAACATTTCAACATTGTTTTTTTATTGTCTCATATTCAAACTATCTAAACACCAACAGATATTCATGCTCTGCTTCCCAGACACTTCCTCCAGCTCCATCCAAGAAATACACAGGAATATGACCTGCTAAAATTCTTATAATACGCAAATATACAATTCAGAAAAATGTAAATTATAAATACATAGAACAACCCATAATGAGGGTGCTCATCATAAAGATGCATAGAATTGTGTTTCCTAAATTCCAATCCTTGTCAATCCCGCAAAATCTATCTGGAGTTTTCAGATTTATTGAAGTTACATGTAAAGCGCAAAATCTGATGTGAGTACTTTGATATCTTTCTCAGGTACATTTCTTGTACACGTAAACACATGCTAATTATCAGATCTAATTATTGGTTTATCTGATCACTTCAGTTATCAATTTTGTCTGGCAATCAAATTCTTCTCCATTCTTTGTACTTGTGTATTACACTTCTGGTGGAGGATCTGCCACTTGATAATCTCCATGGAAATATGAATGCTTTTCCCGGACATTTCCGCAGTATGGCATTAAACATATCCGTCTCCATGGAGATGCCAAATCAGAGGTCAAATAATTAGTGAGACGAGCCTGTACATATGTGCGTATTCAAGCATTGCTGGAAGCATTTTTCAAAAACATTATTTTTTATACAGAATTATTTATTTATTGAAGTTACAGATTTAACTTCCGAGAATTACCCAAATCCTTACACTAGCTTTTCCACCGTCTACGAGTAATACATTAATATGTAAGAGTCAATCAAGTTTCAAGAGTGAGAGTATTAATCAAAGAATACAATCTATCAGTACTGACAATTTAAACTTTACAGTATTTTAGCAATGTCTAGATAACAAATCAAATTGACAGTATGAAGGCACAGAGTGGTGAGTTTCCGTGCCTCTCAAAACAAGGTTCAATTTTCAAGCAACAATCTCACAAGGCCCCAAAGTGGACCCTCTTGAATCCCGCTGATGTGCATTCATCATGGCAACTGGTTATAACAGTAAGTCATTATACATGAATGACAGTTTCTGATGTAGCTCTACAAGTTTGATGCTTAAAAGTGTTATATTTTGCGATCGGGGGTCAGCTGCATGCTTCCTGCAGACAGCTCACTTTTCTCTTCCTGATGATCCTTAATTTCCCTTGCACGCCGCGCTTAGGCCTGGCTGCAGTTACTCACAGTAACAGCGGCCAGTGAGTCGGCGTGTCTGCTGTGTGCCAGTGTGCGCGCTCATTTGAGTGTGTTAAAGATGTGAAAGTGAAGCAGTGAATCATGTCGTTAGCACTGCTTGTCGGCTCAGCAGTCCGACTGTTGTGGCAGGACGGCTGAGAGACCTTGACAACATCAACACAATCGCCAGTCCATTAAGAGGTGGCACAATTCGAGCGTATGTGCTTCCAAATGACTTCTGACATAAACCACTTGTCAGCTCTTTTGCGTTTGCACACAAAAAAAGGGGGGCACGCACATAAAAATGTCCTTTTACTACCAACTATAAACATACTAAAACATATCACAGCAAGGTTTCAACAAATAGTCCCTGATTTTGAGTTTTTTTCTAGTGATAATTCAATCTTTTTTCAAAAGCACATTTACACGCACATCTTCAAATGCCATTAAAAGAGCAACTCCATTTACAAGAGAAATGCAAATTGACTTTACTCCAGATTTAAGGTTATTGCTGAAATTTGCATCTTTCTGTTGCTAAAAAAATCACTGTAATTTTGTTTTGTGTTGAAGTGATTTCAGCATTCTTGGGAGCAATCTTAAACACTCACACATTGCCTTTCAGACTTTAAATACAAGGCCAGCGTGAGTTAATCCGTAGTTTGCAGAGGTGCCTTCATGCATCTTTTAGCGCGGAATCGTTTCATTTCTTTATGGATTCAGCAGCAGGGGGTCGGCCTCAGATAGTGTCTATTGATTTTATATTTGGCACACACTGCTCTAGCCACTTAGTCCAGCACTATACCTTTCCTCTGCCTCTCACTCCCTCGCTGCTTTAAACCTCCCTCCAGAGCGAGCTTTTTCCAACCACTGTCAACATTGTTAACAAATATTTTATTTACTTTCTCTCTCCTCATCTGTGTACTTCCATTTTCCTGCCAGAATTTCTTGCTTCTTCCAAGTATGTTGTAGACCATCTTCCCTCCAATACTATTATTTGTAGGTCTTATTCTACATTTGTGTATTATTATTTTTTATGTTTATGTGATTTATTGAGTCTGAGGCGCCGCGAGCTGTTATTAAATTATCAGGTGCACATCAGATTACGCTTTCCCAAATTTGTTTTCACGTGGTTCCCCTTTTGATTTAGAAAAAAAATGATGGATTACTTGGAGAAAATGTCGTACTTATAAATTGGATTCTAAGAGGAATTGTTCTAAACATCAGGCAAACGCATTTCATTTATTTATGAATTAATTTCAAACAGTTTATAATATGTAACTTTTCAATTATATATTCCTAAATCCAGTGAAAATTCATCTGCACCAAATCCATTGACACTCATCAAATTGTTTTTTAAAACCTTGTTTTAAAAAAGAACCTAATGAAGCAATCTCAAAGTTAGATTTTCTTTTTTCCGTCAAATAGTGCATTGGCGGACACCTGCTGCACAAATTACTGCAATTATTTTAGCTGAAGGTAATTTCTGTCCAAACTGTCTCACTCTCTGCTATTCATTTATATTAAACAAGCACAGATCTGTTAGAGGCAGAGTTTTGACTGTATTTCATCAACTGCAATGTTGGGAGACCCCAGTGATGGGCCAAGTGAAGCCTCATGAAACCGCAAAGCATTTGAACCAAATGTATTGAGGCTTCAAAACACGGATGTCTAGTGGTATGTTTCAGTACTACATCATCCCCAGTGGTCCGAACCACATTCTTATGTGCCAGTGCCAATAAAATAACTGAACATTTTAGTTGTGTGTATTATTAATGCATTTGTTTTTCTAGACTAATATTCATTCATTTTCTCATTTTTCTCATTTTTGCAGGTGACTGGAGCCTTTCCCAGTGACTTTGGGCCTTAGGCGGGGTACACCCTGGACAGTGGCCAGCTCGTCACAGTGTTGACACAGAAACATAGACACACAAACGAACATTCACTCTCACATTCATTCACTAGGGCCAATTTACAGTTGCCAACACACGCATCCCTTTGGGACGGTGGGAGGAAGCCCGGAGAACCCGGAGAGAACCTACGGTAACACAGGGAGGACATGTGGAGTCCACCCAGAGAGGACATGTGATGTTGGTCTGGCCGATCTCTCGAACCCATGATCTCCTTCTTGGGAGGCGAGAGCTCTAACTGCTCTGCCACCGTGCACCCACATGTTTGATTAAGGCCAGAATTTTAGGTTTTATTTAAACATTTCTTCTGTGGAGGGACGCAGTCTGTTTTATTTAACATATTTGTGCATTTATTCTCTTACTTTGGAAAAGCAGCAAAATCTGAGAGGAACATGGCAGTTCTTGACCCACAAACTAGTCCCATACTGATCGGGTCTCGAACTCAGAAGCTCATGTCTCCGAGACCTGAATGTTAACCTCTGCTGCACTCTGGAGTACCGATGCCAGGAAGCTGCACAAACTCCTAAGAATGTGACTATAATAAAATTGTTTCTTATCTCGCTTCCATGAATCCTCAACATGGGTCCGATGTGCAAACACCTTTTATCAACTTTGCGGGAGCAGGTTAAGTTTATACAGTCATAGGTTTGAGACAGTCTTGCTGTTCTGTGATTCGTTTAAAGCCCTGTCAATGAACTCAATGAGACAAAAGCCCCCTTGTGAAACACCCGTGAAACAACAGTTCATGAACCATCTGAGTCACGTAACCAGCGCTTTGAATCACGTTTCAGTGCAGGGTCTTGAAGCGCAATACGACCATGACTAGGAGACTCATGTCGACGGCTCACAATGTGCCTTTAATTGAATAGGCAGGAACTGTAACACAATTGAATGTTCACTCTCCTGTGAGGCCTACAATTTTTCATTCAAAGTGCTGCCTGGTTTTTGACACACTGTTCCTTTTGGAATAAGTTATAACGTGTTCTGAAATTACAGAATTGTAAGAAACTGTTCTTCTATTTGCGAGGGTAGGATGGCAATTACACCTTTTCATTGAACTTTTTAAAGCAGTGGCATTCTTATAAATACCATTTTTAAATTGTAGTTTGTATTAGTAATATGACAATATCAGAAGTTCTGTTGAACATGGGTCATTGGTATGTCAATAGTTTTCTTAACATCAAAATCATATTGTTACCTGATCAATGAACATTAATATGCACATGTTGATATACAGTAAGAATGTGGCATAAATCATTGCCAGTTTGAAGGAAACACAATCTGTATAGGTGTCAATAGCAACTGTCTGGTCACAGAGCTAATATTTGCTCGGTCTGAAGCCAATGTACCATGTCACCTGTTTGAGGTAATGAAGAGAGTTGAGGTGATTAGATCTGTATTCTTATAAGAGCTAATCCAGAGGAGTAATGGACTGTCACTCTCATTACAACCTTATTGACTTTCTTCTTCCCTTGTGGCTCTGCAGGAATTGAAGTTTTTAATCTTTGCAATTGTTTTAGCAATAGTAAGACAATCTACTTCAAAACATTGGCTCTGAATTGCTATGCCATAAATAACTGACTTTGGGGTATATGCTTGTGCCTTAACACATCAATACCCAAGTTTCCTGTAGAAATATCACCCATTATTTTCTGACTTTTGTTTGCAGTTTGTCTTCAACCCTTTCTAGAGCATTAGCCTTCTGGAAATTAATGGAAAGGTGCATAATCAAGCAACATGTGTTAGAGTTTTTTCTGCCTGGTCAAGTCACACACTGTTCAGAAAATAAATACATTAAAAAACAAGTGGAACAACCACAGTTTAATATTTGAAACAAATCAATTAATTTGTAAATGTCCCTCAATCCCAATCTGATCATAATTTTTAAAGATTTCAGATTATTGAATTTACATGTTAAGTGCAAAATCCAATGTGAGTAATCTGATTTCTTTCTCATCTTGTTAATGCATGCTAATTATCAGATCTAATTATTGAATGATCTGATCCAGTCTCCAGACTCCAGTTATCAAATTTGTCTGACCATGTATGTAGTACTCCTGCTCCTACGTTTTCCTATGTTGCACACTTGAAAGTTATTCCTGATTTGATGTGGCTCTGAACAAAAATGTCCTGGTAAAAGTCTTACATATAACATAAAAAAACTTTGGGAGGGTGTAGGTGGTGTCAGAATGCCAGATAAATGTGTCAAAACTTCTGAGAGATGGGTTGTTTGTGTGAGGGTGAACAGGCTGTGGACAGATGAGATGTGCTGATATCGTGTGCACAGGCCGAGACACTTCTTCACATCCTCCCAGCACGATCCGGCTCAACTGTAATCCCTGGATCTGATGGCGGGGCTGCCATCTGGGCCTGTATCACATTCCACTTTACTGAAATAAAGCGAAATTTTCATGTAATACGGAGGGAATTTACTGGATTCAACTGGTTAGTATACAGCAGGTATCCTGTGTTTGGGAAACGTGTTTCCAAGTTAGAAAGTCAGTAGAATATCTGCTTTTTTGGTTCATTTTACATTGATACATTTTGGAGTCAATTTTGCAGTACCTATTTGATTTCTCACTCGACTGATTTTTATCAAAATTAATTATTCTAAATAAGGGCCTCTCTAAAGAAATCTCTAGCTTTCTGTTTGGCTAACAGAACTTCTTACCAACGTATCAGAAATATTTTACAAACATATTTTAGCCTGATTACTCCATTTTTACTCTTTAATCTATTTTAAAAGACAAATCTGATGAGAGACTGGAGATGACTAGGCCAGTCAAAAAAAAAAAAAAAAAAAAAAAAAAGGCCAAATATCAGCTACATTTTCAATATCGGACGTTACAGATATCTGGAGAAACCACTTATATCACTGATAACCAATATACCGTCACGAAATACAAATATGTACTTCCACTCTATTATGCAAATACTGGCTATTTTCCTGCTGGTCTAGCGTTGCCTGTTTCTCCACACAAGCGCTCCCATGTTTAACTAGTGGAGAGGCTGACAGAGGCTGGTGTTTGCTAAACTGGAGGAGCGTGCCTGTGGACCACTCAAGCCCACACCTTTCTGATCCCATTACACAAGTGGCACCAGCACACTGCACCATATCAACGCCTCCCGTGTGCTGTTCAAATCTCATATAGCCTCCATGACAAAAGCAAACAGCTGGCTTTGTCCCATATCCCTCACTCAAAATGCAAGGACAGCTCGGTCTACAGCCTCGTACCACGATACAATATATAAAACAAATGTGTGGTAGAACGGAAGGCGATGTATTTAGTATTCAGGATGAGCAAAGCAATGCTGACTGATTATTAGCATGGAGGCTTCATAGCTTCCAAACTGCATGAGCAAATGTCACTGTGGCTGTACGCTTCAAATCAAGTGCACACGTTGAATGGCATGTGGGTGTGCGGCAGTCCGAACCGAGAATCTGTCAAGTTTAATGTCACCCACTTGATTTTATGAACATATGGGAACACTAGCCATCACTCCTACTAATCAATGAATGATTCCAACAAAAAAAGGAAAGTAAAAAAATACAAGACATACTGTATTTTGTGGGAGAAGCTGAATAAATAACTAAACGCTAAATGGTGCAATATCAAGCCTGTAAAACAGCCTATTTCCATCTGTGTAAAATCTGAAAAATCTTGCCTAAAAGCGATGCTGAAAAACTTGCGTCCATGCGTTTGTAACATCTAGATTAGACTACTGTAATTCCCTGCTTGCAGCGTGTCCTAAAAGCTCTATAAAAAGCTTTCAACTGGTTCAAAATGCAGCAGCAAGATTACTAACAGGAACAAAAGAAGAGAGCACATTACACTGGTGCTCGAGTCTCTCCACTGGCTCCCTGTTGAGTTTAGAATCGAATTCAAAATCCTCCTCCAAATTTACAAAGCCATAAATGACTGGCCCCATCCTACCTCAAAGATGCTATAGTATCATCCAAACAGAGCACTTTGCTCTCAAAATGCTGGACTTCTGGTGGTGCCAATAGTCTCTAAAAGCACAGTAGGAGGTAGAGCGTTTAGCTACAAGCTCCTGTGTTGTGGAATCAGCTCTGTCCATGTTAAAGAGGTCGACACAGTCTCTTCATTTAAGACCAGGCTTAAAACGTTCCTCTTTGAAATCGCTTCTGGTCAGGCCAGTTAGGAACAGAAATAAAAACCTACAGTTTCTCAGCTATGCTGCCTAGGAGCAACTATGCTGGGGAAGTATGGCAGCTTGAGCACTATCCTCTGCTTCTTACTACTACTTACTACTCTATCAAACAATATTTAATATTTAATTTCACTTGCAATTTATTCATCGCGGTTTGGTAGTTTTTCCTGGCCGAAAAGAAGGGTCTAAGGGACATCTGTCTAAGGACACGTGATGCTGGGACATTACAAATCCCTATGAACACTGTTTATTCTGTTTTTATTCTGTTTTTCCACTGTCGCCCCTTGAGGCAACTACTGTTGTGATTTTGGGCGTCACAAAAATAAATTGAATTTAATTGAAATTGAATATGTTACTTTCCTGGGTGCGTCTGCCATGTGCTTGTCACAAGGGAATATTTTAGCTTTGCCCGGAATGTTCCACAATATGGCATTAACATAAATTTTGCATTTATTAAATTACAAGCGCATGATTGCTAAAAATCTCTGAAAAAGCACAGACATAGAGGCAAGCATGACGAACCTCCACTAGTAAAGTTACATAGGGCACCTTTAAATACACGAAAGCAAGTGTTGTTTGGATTAGAATCAGTTAACAGCCTTGTTTATTTTTAATGTTTCATCTGGACAATAATTGTTAAAAAGTTGTTGTACAATAGAGATTATTTTAAAAAGATTAGAAGATAAAGGTGGCAATGGAAACATAAATAGGTTTATCAGGACAGAGCAGCTCATGTTTAAACATTTATACTCAGTTCTCTTTGACCTTTGGCTGAATATTGACAGGTGGAGAGAGGGAGGCTAAAAGATGTACATTATCGCAATTCTCAACCTTTGCATAAAAACGTAACCAATGCCTGACAGCAGCATTTCAGGCAGATGGGTCAAACCAGATAATAGTGGCAATACATCTTTCATTTTTGTTTGTATTCTGTGTATTTTTCAAGCTTTTACTCTCCACAACACTAGTCTGCAGACCTTCTTTTACATCAGCTGCAACGTCTTATGCATTTCTTGTGCAGTCCAAGTGATCATTTAAATCTTGATGGCTGCTTTAAATAAAAGCGTATTGTGGGGTTTGGACGTGGGCTCTGGTGTGCTTGATGGAAACGTTCAGCGGCAGAAATAAAACCCAATAAATAATAAGGAAAGATGAAACGCAATGGCAGAATGGACCTATGGTGATTGTGATACATTTCCATTTATATGTAGAAGCGGGCTATTTTCAGAGCAAAGAACAGGGTTTTGATGTGAATCACTTTGCAAAGTCATCTGTGTGGTAAAAAGAAATAGCTTTTTTTTTTTTTGCTGGAGTTTGAATCCCAACTTTCAAGGAGTACATAATAAAATTGTTCTAAAGTCACGACCATGCAGACTTCAAAAAGACGCTGTAATGCAATCTCTTTCAGGAGACAGAGATGTGGAATTGAAATTATTATTTCATCTTTGTGTCGTGAACAAGTGGGAAAGCCATTGTCTTGGACCGCTGCAGGCTTTTTGTTTAACTAGGCATTAAAATCCTGTGCTGTTTTTGGGTTTTCCAACTTAAATTGTAACTGGTTCACATATTTAGATGTATTGAGTCGACTGTTACTTAGCAGTGATTTTACTTTTCTGAGTCGTTTTGTATTTGTTTGTATTTCTCCACAGAGATATACATTTAGTCAGGTATAATTTTATTATTTTAGCAGAATCTGTCTTGAAGGTGAATTAGAAATAAGTTAGATTTTTCCCCTGTAAATTCATTAATCAAAACCATATCATAGTAATCTTTTCATCTCAGGCTTTCTCTCTCCATTTAGAACACTTCTGTCAATCTTTTCTCATCGACTAAAGGAAACACAACATAAAACACTGAGCAATAATAAAAACAACATATAAGAAATCCAAAGGGCATGCATTAAGAAACAATTTAAAATTACTATAGTATAAAATAAAAATAAAAATAGGCATTCATATGTAAATGAGTATTACAATTAAATTCACAGTTGTAGTGCAGAAAGTGACAGTGCAGTGAGTGGTTGTGCTTGTGAAGCTATAGCTAATATTTATTTAGAATAGAATTATGGTCAGAGTAAGAGAAAATCAATCAATTATTAAATGCGGTGTCTGAGAACAAAGTTTAAGGGAGAACACTTTCATTTTATCAGTGAAGTTAATACAGCGGCTCCATTCATCATATTTTAAAGGTGACGTTATGCAAGTTTTTGAATTACTTTTTAATGATGTCAAACTATATATACTCCACATGTAACATGAATACAAATAGCTGCTTGTGGCATGAATTCAAAAGAACATACCATATGGGTTACAGTCTTTTCAAAACGCGCTGATACCTTTTGCAGCGAGTTGGTAATGGAATCTGAATGAGACCCTTTTGTTAACGTTCGCGTTCCCCGTTTTGCAGATTACTTTTTAACACCTCATCGCAATTTGTTTTTATCTAATTCTACAGTAATTACAGCTTTTTGATGGAAGAGCGAGTTTAGCCCAAGAGTCTAATTAAGAAGTTTTACCTGCATCTGTGCCTAGTTTCAAGGTCCTTATGTCGTTACCTGCCTTCCTACTTTGAACTGCTAAATACCTCATATCTATTCTGTTCAATCTTTGCCATACTTGCATAGATGAAAGCACAAAATGACATCTTTACACTCACATGCCAATTTCCTTGTCTCTGTCTCTCATTGTACTTACTGTATCATCTAATACAGAGTGCATAAAAGTAGCACCTTAAATTCTCTTTATTCACAGATGAATATAGGTCTTCTTTGTCCTTGCTATTCCTTTTTCTCCTATAGATGTGAATCCTTTTCCTTACGATGTGGGATGTGGTAGCGCCGTAGAGCGAGATTAATGCCTCAGATGATAACAGTCTCCGTACACCAAAAGGCTCTTTTGTTGCCGTTAATCACCCAGTGTGTTGCGTGGCGGTGTGTGGCCGCGTAATAATGATGATACATTCATTTTCTCCGGATACAAGTCAGACGGTACCAAGTAGGTGGAACGGTAAAAAGGACGGCACTAAATTGTTTACAAATTTATATGGGTGGGCAAATAGTAATGCTTGTTTCATTTGGTCATTTGCATTAAAGCACGCGCTACGAAGTGAAGTGATAATCAAGTTCTGCTGTTTAATAACTTCCCTGAGTAATGATATGTTATACAGAAGGTTATGGTGTTGTTGTTTTACATACATTGCGAGAACAGGCCACTGCACCACACTATTAAGCTTTAATGTATTGCGCAAGTGTAGAAACATTTACCCTTTAAAACACCATTTAAAACATGCCACCGTAAAAGCTGACCTTCCATCCAGGCTCTAGCCAAGAGACAAATACTGCGACATCTCTTTTAAGCTTTATTCAAAGTGTAACGTTCACATATTAAGTTAAACAATATGTTGTACGTTTAGGTTAGTTCTAGCTCCGTCCCATTGTTGATCTGCTGAAGTGCCACCACTGATTTTGAAGAATGGGCAAAACTGGAAAGTGCGATTTACACTCAAAAATTATAGCGTCCTTATTTCAAACATGGTCAGAGTTTAAACTTTCCTTTACAATCCATTAAAAAGTCCAGATCTGACCCCAGTATTCTGCACATTGCAATAACAGTGGAGTCAAGCTTTGACAATCCAGAAAAACATGTCACACGTATTTGTCAACCAAGATATTCACCACAGAAAAATGTTAGTGGTTCATGCTGGACTCTACTGGAGACAGAATGTGAAAGATTTGCAGTTCTTCAGATCAGCAGACCTCAGAGCAGACATGGACAAGCAGGGCCTGAGCAAAGCCCTTTGGACAGGAGGAGGTGATGAATTGAAGTGGCATTGATTTTGGCATGGCTGCACACTGTCCTCTGTGTATTGTGTCATTGAAAAGCTCGTGCACATTCTGACACCTTTGATTCCCGGAGATCCTCTCTTGGCTCTAAAGCCTGCTAACAATTTCATGTAGAGGCAGAAGTTGGGACAAAGTGGTCCGGGGTAAATAGGGGATATAGGGGTAGGACAGGAACTGATGGACAAACTGAGCAGAAAGGTTGAACTTGAATGGAATCACAATGGAGGTCCCATTCTGGTGGTTGAGGTCATTGTCTTTGTCCTTCTACGTACTGAAATAATTACAATTCATCATATTAATCTGTATTGCAATATATATAATATACACAGGAAAAAATAACACACTTAAGGATAAAATGTCAGGTATCTCAAAATAAGATGGAAGAAGCATAACATATCCTATGGTACTTAATATAATTAAGAGAAGCATTTTCTCATTGAAAATGTGTTAAAAATGCTACTGCGCTTGAAATAAATAGGTTTTGCTTATTTACTTTACTACGAAGGAGTATAAGGGCCAACCCAAATAAAAAAAATGTGGGACACTACGAGAATAAACTCGTGATAAGGGCCTGCGTGCAGAGCTCAGTGGGACGGGTTCTGCAGAATTCGGGATCAGGGCCCCAGGTCCGCGGTACAGGGTATGGACCACTGCTGTGCAGTGCGCACGGCTCCACAAGCCCGTAGTGCTGTGTTGTAAAACCTATGCACACAAATAACTCATATGAACGTGACTTTATTCTAAGTTTAGAAGGGTGAAGCGGCCGAAGTCGAGGGAGCAGATTATTGGCGAAAATCGTCCAAGACTCCCTCACCTGCGAGTTTATTCTCGTTAATTTACAAGTTTATTCTCATAGTGCCCCGCAATCTTTTTTTTTGGGTTGGCCCTTATACGTCATACTTTACTTACTTTTGGCAAAATATTTTGTTCAACTTCTCTCATAATTACTCACATCTAGTCAACATCAGGTCAACATTTAAACAAATAAAGAAATAAATCTTGTTTTATATGGATTTAAGATTATGTACGTTTATTTATGGAGAATATTACACAAAATCTGTAAATATTATTGACCAAAGTTTATTTGATTACATACATTTCTATCAGGGTTCTGGACCATAGCTCAATTTACCAACAATGTGACTCCAGCTTTATGACCCAGCAAAAAGGCCATTGATGTCGCTTTTTCATTGATTTCTCCCTTCTCTGCAATTGCCTTGAAATCCCACAGGCCTTAACTCTTTTGTCCCATTGGAGCCATAGAAAAGTTTAGGCTATACAAAGTAAATGAGGTCAACTGGGTCCAATTGGCAGAGAAGTGCATACAGTTGTATTGTGTCCATACAGTGTTATTGTAATTATGTACTACTTCTACTTCTAGTAGTAGTACTACTACAATATAATAATAATAATAATAATAATAATAATAATAATAATAATAATAATAATAATAATAATAATAATAATAATACTAATAATATTATTATTATTATTATTATTATTATTATTATTATTATTATTATTATTATTATTATTATTATTATTATTATTATTAAGCAAAAAAGGCATGTTACCCGTCCATCCCTTTTATTGATGTCCTTAGTTTCTTTTGCAGCCTGAAGCGCTTGATCCCTTGCTCGGCTAACTCCTTCGCCATCTCCTCAAATACCGTCCGATTACGGTACGAATTTTTAAAAACGTCTTCCTTCTTCCACTGACTCCTTCATCTGCCATTTCTCTCCACTTTGACACCGAATTGTGACGTTTATCCCAGAAATGTTGCCTATTGTCGGATCTGGGGACATGAGCGTTCAGACTGAAGTTGCATTCTAAAATCCGATACACATCGGATTTATTGCCACATACGAAAGTGGCCTGGGTCGGAGTGTGCTGTTCACACTGCCCTGAAAAAATCGGATACAGGTCACAAAAGGGCAAAAAAATGTAGCCTATGAATGTAGCCTATGACTCTTTAGCATCCTCTTAGAACAACCTTTATTAAAATACTTTGGAAGCATATTTTCTCTGTAAATTACTGTACTGACTTTTAAATGCCTATGCAAATCAGCAAAGGTTGCAATTATTTACATAGCCATTATATGTCGGTGTAATCCCTCATTCGTCCAGGAGTGTTCCATTGTAGAAAAAAATTCAGTTGTATCATCTGGACTCTGTTTTTAGAAAAAACAAAACATGAGTCTGGGAACTCAGGTTTCATATCCTACTCTATGTAGTCCCTGCCCCGGACCTCCTGATGAAGGGAGTTTTTGGTTTCACTTGAGACTACTCTTCTTTGTTTTCTAACAGCTATATAACAGCTTCTATATATGTTGTTTTTATTATTTTTTATCGTATGTTGCACTGACACCAAAGCAAGTTCTTATGTTTGTGCATTTTGTTCATTGACAAAGGCAATAAACCTTTTCTGATTAAATGCTTGGCCACATTGTCTGTGATGGTGCTGCCCACAATCAGGAGGAGGTCCCACCCGGTGGGCAGGGCCAACACAAAGCAGCACCTGAGTGACCAGACTCGATTTGCAGATTGAGAATGACTCTTGTTTTTCTAAAAACAGAGTCCAGATGATACAACTGAATTTTTCTACAATGGAACATTCCTGGACAAATTAGTGGTTACATCGATTTATAGCCATGATATGTTAAACAGTACATGTTTGTATTCTGGAAGTACATTGCAGGCCATTATTTACCAAGCACCTTGGCACTGATACCTTTAGATACTCTCTGAGAAGTAAAGGCCTCTTGATTTAGACTGCGGCCACCCATTCTAAAAATAAAAGCACTCAGGGTGGTGCATGAAGTCGTTTTGGATTAAAGTGTCTGCTAAATACCATTTACTATATTGTATTGCTCCCATTAATGCAATATGAAGCTCACTCTCTCACTGCCCATTGACTTCATCCATTCCCAGAAGGCCATCTATCTGTCCATTGACTGCCATTTGGTGTCAGCGGGGCTATAACTCGTTAGCACAATGACGTATAGACACTCAGCGGCTCATTATAAAGGTTAGGGGTTAGATGGCCGTGGAGGGGACATTCCACTTGCACCATGCTAACAGTTTACCTACAGAATCTCTCTCCTCACTGAGATATATGCCCCCTTTACATTTCCTACATATGAATATGGCAGAGTAATATGCAATTTATTATAACCATTCAAAGTATGGGAGACAACTTTGAGATCTTGCAGTACTAATCTCCCGACTTCTCAGACTTATTTCATTAAACCACATTCTCGAAATAGAAGTGCATTTTAAGAGAAATCAGCATTTTGACAGCTCAGACCAATTTTGTGTAATGGAATATAGTTTTCTTAATTTCTGCCCATTACTGACTTTCTGCGTTTCCTCGACACAATGAAGCAAAAAAAGGCAAACCATAATTAATGTTAAGTTAATGAGAAAGTAAGGCAATAGGCAGGTGTGAGAGTGTCTTTGAGCGCAAATCCAGTTTAAACTCTGACAGCAGCTGTAGTAGGAAGACGGGAGGGAGGGGGCACTGAGGAGAGTTTTTGCCGCGGTCAGCCAGGCGAGACCATTGATTTCAGCGTTCACCGGCTGAAATACAGAGCAGACACAATGTCAATCAATTGGCCGCTCTTTTCCCCTCTTTCTGCCATTTCTCTTTTATTGTATATCACTCACCTCTTCCTCTCTGGGCAGCGTTTAGCGCACATCGATCACCCAGTGTGTTAAATATCACATATCATACTAGCAGTCATCTCTGCTCCACTGGGACCGTCTCAACACTTTCATTGACTTTATTTGGAGAGTTTTTATATATGATGCCGTTTTGATGGACAACCCCATCATATAGAGGGTTTATTTTAAAGGCTCTGCTCATGCTCAGGTTGGTTTTGTAATACTCAGGCTTCCTCCCTCATTACTAAAAATGCACAAGGTCAATCCTCTTGACCGAAATCCTGACTCAAGTACTGGGGCTGCAATGTTGTTGTCCACTGCACCCAGAGACAGTCTTTCCCCTTAAGTCCCTGTTCTTAGAGAATTGTGTGACCTGGCTCAGACTTTGGGACACGTGAACATTATTCATTTTTCACACGTTGGAAACGTTACAATTTTGGTGCTTTTCTTTAATTCCTCCCTCAGCTTCTCTGCCTCTGCTCTTCTCCCACAGACACACACATGAACACGCCGGAGGCATTGTGATTCGCCAGAACTCAGCTCCATGCATCGCATTTGCCGCATGTGCCACCTCTGTTGCGCTCTGATTGATTTCTTTTCCATTCATGTGTATTTGCGTAGCAGTGTGCCTTTGTGTGCCATTGAGATTACAACATAATAATCGGACTGTACTATCAAAACTAAAAGGAACCAGAGAATAGTTTATCCACCCTAAATACATAGGCCTATACAACAAGCTCTGCCTGTTTGCACTCTAGAAAGATTGAAGAGATCATGGAGAGACAATCTATGTATGATTTTTATTTGATATAATATATATATATATATATATATATATATATATATATATATATATATATATATATATATATATATATATATATATATATATATATATATATATATATATATATATATATATATATATATATATATATATATGAAAGGGTGAAAGGGTGAGTGAATCAGGAACAACCCCATTTAGTATATGTTGGGTTGAGCTACATTAACAGAAGCTCCTTAAACCTCAGTGCTTGAAAGTATCAACTACATTTTTAAGTGTCATCCCCCAAATGAAACACTACTTCAGTGATTTTGTTTTTCTCTCTAGGGAAGATGTAGAACAACTTATTCTTGAAGTACTGAAACAATTAAAGCTCAAAATAAAGCTGTATAATATGGCCGTAACTCTGGCATTGTCACTATTTTGGGTAGCTTTGTAGTTATGGTTCTTCATTTTTCTTTTATTACCCCGGTTTTGCTTCTTAACCAGCTAGTGGAGTCTTTTCTTACTGGGCTCCACGCTAATCATGCACCAGACACATCCACAGGCCCCACTTCCACTTCAAAGGGCCACATTTCCTCCCTGTCTGCAAGAGACCTGTCAGCGGGAGGCTGCTACATGGAGAGCCCGGTAACACGTTGCCGCACAAGGGGAACAGAGGGAAGCGCAGAGGGAGAGGGAAGGCTGGTCCTTGAGTATGGCTGTTCTGTGTGTGCCACTTCACCGCATAGGCTCAAAGCTGCGTTTTTTTAAGTGTGTGTTATAAGTATCTATGTGCGGAAAGAGCCAGTCAGCACTTCGCCAATTTTAGTGTTGATGGAAGTAAAAAATGGGAACAAATGGCAGTCTGGAGCATTTTGAGTTATAATAAAAAGCTTTACCGTGCAATTTTTATTTGAACTTTTCTGCTGCTCCCTCTCCACAAACCCGCTAGGTCCTGTTCCTCCTCCCTGTCTCGTCTCTGTGAATTAAAGTTGCATTCCGCGTCGCCATTGTAAGGGTAATAAGAAAGTTATCTTCAAAGGGTTTGAGTGGTGCAAGTTGGCGAGCTAGCCAGGAGCAATTTTGGTATGAGTGTGAACATATGTGGAGAGGGCGTGGGTCCAGCAAGAGTTTTTTTCTCTAGTCTGTCTAATGCGTGAAATTACACCTGCCACCTCTCCCTGCATTTGTATTGGGGCGCAAACACCCATTTCCATATCTCCGTAGCACAAGAATATAGCACATACAACAGCCACACATTGTTCATTCCTGTGTGCGCTGTCCTGGGCTATATTTCTGCCAACACCAAGTGTGGCAAAACTATATTCTTATTAACAGTTCCAATTCCTATTAAGTCACTCCAAGATAGCAAGTTAATTAACTCTATGCCCTCCTTCTCCCCTGGCTATCAGCGCACAGGTAGCCTTTCATGTTGAAGCGAGAGATATGGGCTAGGATGGTGAGCAGAAAACGGCGAAGCAAAGGCAAGCTGAGGTGCGGAGAGAGGAAAAAAATCATAAGCTAAATTAGACTTGGATGAGAAACCGCTGAGAGGGTTGTAAAGTGACAGGAACAAGCTGCTTTGAATATTGAATTATTTTTTTGTTCGTTTAAAAAAAAATTGTAACGCGCCACATTTCTACACCTGCTTAGAGCACAGCAGGAGATGAAACAAGTGGAGGAAGTGGAATAATGAAAGCAGTGTGCAAGGGTTTTGATCCAGTGTGTACTTAAACGGTCTTACATGTGGATAGTTGTGTACCAGAAGGTTTGTGGGTTCAGGGCCCCGCTGGAGAGTAAGGCAACAGAACAGTTTAATGAAGGCTTATAGCTGCAAGTGCTAATTCTAATTCTAAACATGTTGCCAAGTCCATAGAATTGCTCAGAATGTTTCATGTTGGTATATCTGTGGGCTCATGAATTACAGCAATCCCTGTTGCCGAGGTGGGAGAGTCAAGTCACAGTACTTGACTTCGAGACTAAATTTTCACGACTTGAGACTTACTTGACTAATGGACCACAAAGACTTGACTTGACTTAAGACTTGCCCTATGTGACTTGAGACTTGACTTTGACTTGAGCCTAATTACTTGGAATGACTTGAGTTTTATGGGATAATTATATTTCTAAAGAACTATAATGTGCATAAATGCATTTATTTATATATAGCCAGGTACTCTTATACTTTCGTTTTCACACCTGAGCGTTTAAAATCACTTCAGGGGAGGATGGGGTGAATGTGTGTATCTTTGCATGGATTAAAACCAGGCCTGGACTGTCCCTCTGGGGCACCTGGGCCAGGCCATGGCAAAGTCGACAGGCCAGTGCTGGATGCAGGAGCGCCTGGTCAATAACAGAGATTGCTTGTAAAAAATGCTGAAATAAAGATATTAATTAAAAAGAACACTGGGGATGAGACAAATAAAAGCAATCTACACGGTCCAATCTTTATGCCAGTTTTTATTTTATGCTGATGGACCTCATATCTGTGTTTTTCTGATTATTTTTAGCTCATTGAAAAAAAAGACATTCGTTTTCATTCAGCGCCATCAAAGCATTTACCACGGTCATGTGCTACGTATTTCTGACATGATCTCAGCAAATGAGCAAAGGCTACTGTCCCCTAAAGTTACACAAAACATGAGCTCAAGCGTCTTGATACATGTCTGTTAAGCCTATGATGTTTAGGAGCCATGTTAGACCACACTTCTGTGACTCTGCGAGCAGACGTCCAGGGGCGTTATTTGAAGGCATCTCTGGGGGCACTAACAGGGGGACCTGATGGAAATATATATTTTAATGTTGTATTCAGACTTCAATAACAGTAACATAGTTCAAGCATATTCTTGCTTTTAAAGATTTAATTGGCATTGGAGAACATTGGCTTGTAAATATACATATTGATAACTCTTTTGAAGCATTTAAGTCTGTACAATAGACTGCGCAACATTTTAATACAAGGCCATAGATAATACCAAGTTAGCAATGTTAAATGCAGTACAACAGAAAAGCAGTCTCAGGAGCAAATACCCCCAGTTACATTTGAATTAAATATACACAAATATATAATTTTTGTTTAGCTTATTGATGATATGAATTTCAATATTCACAAATGTACAAAATAGGTAATGTTTTATTGGTGTCAGGATCAAAACATAAATTCCTGCTACTACAGTGTAAATGTATTCCAAGGATCTGATTGATTTTTCTTGTTTATTTGCTTTTTTAAGTCGAATGCTCTATGTGGCGCTGAACATAAAGAGTTTAGGAAGATTAAGCAACACTCGCATGCATGATGATTTGAGGGGACTTGTACTAAAAACGCAGACTTGACTGACTTGACAAAGAGCTATGACTCGACTTGACTTACTTGACCCTCGTGACCAGGTGACTTGGACTTACTTGTGACATGCACGGGTTCAGCCCTATGTTCCCCGATAACTATGTTCCCGGAGACCTGGATTAGGGTTAGGGCAAGGGTTTGGGTTAGGGTTATATGCTGCTATATTTTATGCTGTAAAACCATACATTTATTGTGTGTTTTGTGATTTCTGTCATGTCTTTGTTGATTTTTAATGCATTTATTTTTTCCTGTTGTATGAAGCACTTTGAATTGCCTTGTGTACGGATTGTGCTCTACAAATAAACTTGCCTTGCCTTGCCTTATGCAACTATTGGGGATGAGGAGCCTGAACCAGTAGCCTATGCTACAGTGTATTCATAGAAAAGGGGGAACATAGGTACTTGGGACGACAGGTTTATCGGGGAATATAGCCCGTACGCGCCTACGACTTGCACATATCGGTGACTTACTCCTACCTTTTCTGGCTATGTTGTATTGCAGACGGTTTTAAACCTCTCTACCGTCACCTTTCAGATTTTCTTACACTTTGCCTTGTTGGTCTGTGTGCATTAACAGAAATCATGCACGCAGACAAAAAACAACTCCATCCATATGTTTCAATGTGCTTCACTTCAATGTGCTTCACAGTTTTTCTTGTTTTGTTGCCATTCTCAAAGACTATTTTGATTATTTCCTCATGCACTTTTCTCCATGTATCCCTCAGTGACACATGCCTCTTGTCCTCCCTCTCACTATCTCACATGTATGCTGAAAGGCTGATTTGGAATTTGTTGGCCGTGCAGCTGTTTGAGCCAATAAAAAAGCTGCTTTAACTGAGTGTGCACACACCTGTCCTGACAGAAATTATAACAAGTTGTGGCCAATCACTACCCTCACTGTTGCTATGGCTTTAAGGCTGTTTTGGAATGGCAGACATAAATTTTGATTTCTGGTTTGAAATTGATTATACTTTTACTCACTATCCCAAAAATTCTCTCTCTATTTATATATATAATAATATATATATTATATATATATATATATATATATATATATATATATATATGTATTCATATGAAATCCTGACATTCTGGCTTATATTTTTCAGGGATGTCCAAACAATGCGCCTGGGGGCAAGTATGGCAAGGAAAGGCAAAGCAAGTTTATTTGTAGAGCACAATTCGTACACAAGGCAATTTAAAGTTGCTTCACAACACAAAGAAAAAAAAAATACATCTAAAATCAAAAAGACGGGATACAGAATCACAGAGACATAAAATAATAGAGAGCAAAGGAAAATCATTTCAGTTCATATGCACAGCTAAAATCAAAAACAGTTTTTTAGCTTATGATTTTGTAACATTGGCCCAGAGTAGAAGGCCTGTCTCACAAATGTTCAGGAAGACTGTTCCTTGATTTTAGGCTGCATAAATGAATATGCAAGATTCCCCCAGTTTAGTCCTGACTCAGGCAAACCAAGCTTGTGTTCATATGGCACTAACATTTCGAGATGTAAGGCAAGGCAAGGGCATATTATTTGGTAGAGGGCACAATTCGTACACAAGGCAAATTCAATGAGTGCTTCACACAACAGGAAAAATGCATTAAAATCACAAGACATGGCAGAAATGCACTAATCTTAGTTCAAGACATAAAAGAGAAAGAGTGCAAAGAAAAGCATTTTCAGGATCATAGCACAGCCAAACAAAACAGTTTTTTAGTTTAGATTTGAACATTGCTTGTAAGTAGCTGGAGCGCCTGTCTCACACTCCTCGAGAGAACTGTTCCAGATTTTAGGCTGCATAAAACGAAAGCACATCCCCCATGTTTTAGTCCTGACTCTGGGGCACCAGTAGGAGCCGGTCCTGAGGTCCTCAGAGTCCGAGAGTGGTTCAGATATGGCAGCTACTAATTGTCCGAGATGTACTTTTGGTGCAGGTCCATAGGAGAGACTTGTATACAAGCAGAGCTGCTTTTGAAGTCGTATTATCGCTGGAGCCAACAGGGAGCCATGTGAGAGACCTGAGCACAGGGACAATGTGATCGTAATCTGTCTGGTTCTAGTTCGGAACCCCGAGCAGGCGGCGTTACTGGAATGTACTGAGCTGTTTTACAGCTCGTTTGGAGAGGCCAGTGGACAGGCCCGTTACAGTATGCTAATCTATCTAGAGACAAACGCAGTGGATAAGTTCTCCAGGGTCTGGTTTAGACACTAAGTATTGAATTTGGCAATGTTTTTTAGATTTTGGTAAAAAAACGCCCCTGGCTGGATGTGATTGATTCGAACGTGGCTGTTAAAATTCAAATCTGAGTCCTATTATTACTCCAGATTTTCTAACTTGATGTGTAGGTTTTTAAGAGCAGACTCTCGAGGTGACTAGTTAACAAATTTCTTTGGTTCTGTGGGCCAAAGACGATGATTTTCAGTCTTGTCTGAGTTCAGCTGGAGAATAGTTGTTTTGCATTTCCACACACTGATCTGTTAGGATGCAGTGACAGACTGATCCACTGGTCCATATTCACCTGCCCGTCAGTGAGACATAGATTCTGAGTGTCGGTCTGTCGTAATTGTGATAGGACACATTCTCGCTTAGGCTGTGCACCATGTAGCTTTGTGTGCTAGGCCATTGAAGAGACTTGTATAACAAGGCAGGGAGCTGCTTTGAAGTCTATTCTCTGAGCTCACAAAGGGGAGCCAGTGCAAAGACCTGAGCACAAGGACTAATGTGATCGTACTTCCTGGTTCTGGTCAGAACCCCGAGCAGCAGCATTCTGGATGTACTGCAGCTGTTTTTAACAGCTCGTTTGGCGAGGCCAGTGAGCAGGCCGTTACAGTAGTCTAATCTACTAGAGACAAACGCATGGATAAGTCTCTCCAAGTCTGGTGGTTTGGACACTAAACTTTTGGATTTTGGTGGCAACATTTTTTAGATGACGTAAAAAGCTGCTGATGTTATGTGATTCTGACGTGGCTGTTAAAAATTCAAGTCTGAGTCCATTATTACTTCACCCTGGATTTCTAAACTGGAATCAGAATAGGTTTATTTTCCATTATCAATTAACAAAATTCGCAACATAGGAACTTGTTACGGTGTTAAAGGTGTGCAACATAAAACACTGAGCATAATAAAAAAAAAAAAAAAAACATGTATGAAACATATATGTAATTAGTAGGTTTTAGAGGACATGCGAGTTGTTACTGCTGGTAGTGGCAGCTTCCAATTATTTCAGAAAAATATCCTTCCCTAGTTTCTAAATAAAAATTACATTGTACATGTACAACTTCTCTCTTAGGTTTATTTTGTAAATCTCTTTTTGAACCTGGAGATTTGACCTGGCCATTTCCGCGTTCGGTTTTGGGATGAGTTGCCGAGGCACTTTGTGTGTATGACCTTCTTTCTTTGTTGCCCTTTTAGGCCTTCATAGGGACAATGGTGTCGAGAACATTCACAAACATTGGATGTAACAGTTCAAGAAATCATTTAGCGTTAGAACATGAAACATTTTCAAAGTTTAAAAATTTGCATATACAGTCCTGTTCTGTCATTTATGCGTCTCCTCCAAACAACTGCAGCACCAGCCGGTGGTATGGGAAAAACAGACAAGTCAAAGAAGACGCAGAAATGATCAGACAGCACAGCAACATCGACCACATTAATGTTTGAAATATTAAACCCCTTTGTAATTAGAAGATCTAGAATGTGCCCTCTGCTCTGGGTGGGGCCACTCACGTGCTGAGTATGACCGAAGGTTTCAAGGACAGCATCAAGCTCTTTAGCGTTTTCACCCGTCACAAATATTATCAACATGAACATTGAAATCACCTGTATTGACCAAACCATCAAAATCCGTCCGTACAACTGAAAGCATCTGAAAGCATCTCTAAGTAAACTCAGAGAAACATCAGAGTCCAAAATTACAGAGTCTCAGCTTCTCAAAGGCTCCAGCCAATTGTTTGTGCTCCATGGGGGGTTCAGGGACAGCTTCCGTTTTAAATGGGGCTAACTTTTTTCAGGCGTTTTTTTTTTTTTGTTTTTTTTTAGATAGGCCTAAGCATAAGGGGTTTTTAAAGGATACATACTAAAATGATGAAAACACCCAAAGGACAACCTGTGGGTAACTATTTCATCTCTCGTCGTTAACTCGGCCTGTAAAACAGCAGGAGCGTTTGGTGAGGCCGAAAGGCTCATTTCGTAGTGACCGGTGGGGGTAATGAACACCGTCTTCCACTCGTCCCCTGGGGATCCGGACCAGGTGATAGGCGTTGCACAGGTCAAGCTTGGTGAATATGGTGGCACCTAGGAGATCGGAAGCTGTGGCGATGAGAGGCAGGGGGTACCGGTTCTTGATGGTGATGTCAGTTAATCCACAATAATCGATGCAGGAACGGAGCGTCTTGTCTTTCTTCTCCACGAAGAAGAAATCGGCTCCAGCCAGAGACAAGGAGAGGCGGATGATGCCCGCCGCGTAGACCATCGTTAATTTTACGTCTCCATCGTATTCCTGTACTCCCTGTCTCTGGAACGGACAGGGAATAGAAGCGTCCTCTGGACGGTGTGGCACCGGGGCTGGAGGTTGATGGGGCAGTCATAGGGCTGATGTGGGGGAAGGCAGGTTGCCTTAGCCTTACTGAAGACATTCCCTGGAGTCCATATACTCAGCCGGGACTCCCAGCACATCGTGTTGAAGAACTGGTCCCAGCAGAAGGTTGTGGTGCGGTGGAATTTCTTGAGGCAGACCTGGTGACAAAAATGGAGCCATGGGAACCCAGGAAGAGAGGATGACGAGGAGAGTGCAGGATGTGAAACTGGGGTTTTCCTGATGGTTCCGGGAAATTAACATCCGTACTGGTGGGTCACAGTTCCCAGAAGTTGGCTATCCAGAGCGTTGGTGGAGACTGGGGGCTGGCAGAGGAATCTGACCCCAGCTGCAGAGCTAGGTTAGAATTCAATTTCATTTAAATTAGATTTATTTTTGTAACGCCAAAAATCACAACAGCGCGTCGCCTCGAGGAGCGACGGTGAAAAGCAGAATAAAAAACAGAAGAAAAGAGTGTTCATAGGGAGTTGGTAATGTCCGAGCATCTTGTGTCCTTAGACAGATGTCCCAAGCTTCCCTGTCCTTAGATCCTCCTTCTCGGCCAGGAAAAACAACTACTTTTTCCAAAAAAGGTTTAGAAACCTGGAGAAGTTCCACAGTGAAGGAGAGATCCGACTCCCTCAGCCTGGACAGGCGGACGCGCCTCAATTTGCAGATAGACGGTGGAGCTGGACCACTCAGGAGGAGAACCAATTCTTCGAGGCTAATGAAGAACCGTTCATATGGAGTAGAGACCGTTTCTCCAGGCAGTTGAGGAGCATCTGGATCCACAGGTCATCGATGTCCCGGTGGGAAAGTGGGAGAAGAAGAAGGAAAAGCGATGAACAAAATTGCAAGTTAAATTAGATATTTAAATATTGTTTGATAGAAAAGGTAAGAAGCAGAGGATAGTGCTCAAGCTGCCATACTTCTCCACTAGTTGCTCCTAGGGCAGCATAGCTGGAACTGTAGGTTTTTATTTCTGTTCCTAATGGCCTGACCTAAGCGCATAAACCATACGAATCCATAATGTTGGCATCCGAGCCAGTCAATGAGGGTGGCGAGGGTCTTGGGATCCCTCAAGCAGTAATAGGCGGACCTGGCAAAGGGATCATGTGCTGGAGGAGGAGCTGGGTGTATGGCTCACCAGGACTCCTTCCTTCCTTGTGAGCCCGACCTTTTAGCAGACACCGCGAAATAAAGTTTCCACTTGGCCACAATACAGGCAGAGGTTCCCGCGGCGTCTCCTCCTCTCTTCAGGAGTTAGACTGGTCCGACCAACCTGCATGGGTTCTGGCTCCCCTGAAGACCAGCTGCCCAAAAGGTATCGATACCCCTGAACCGGTGGGGACGGTACAGGCTGGCGTCGCCCTGTGAGCCCCTGATTTTATCCACTGTCTTGCTTGATCAGTGCGGGACTTCAGCTCGATGATGCCTTTGAGAGTGGTGGGAAGCTCATACAAAATTAGTTAGTCCTTAATGTAGTCGGAAGCCCCACATAAATGCATCATACTGGCAGGCTAGTTCCACTCACTGGAGCTAACCTGGGTGCGGAAGAGGATGGAGTAATCGACCACTGAACGAGACCCTTGGTGCAGACCCAGAAACCGTCCACCTTGGGAAGCTTCTCAAAATACTTTGCAGTCCTCCGGCGGCGAAGGCTTGGAGGAGGGGCACGCTGGAGTGCAACGCTCCCACTCGGTTGTTCCCCACAGCCGAGGGGTGAATCAGATGATTCACAGTGAACTCCACCCTGGTGTCCTCAGAAGTGAAAGTATGGGGCTGGAGAGCGAACAGGACAGAACATTTGAGAGGAACGGGGCAGCCCTCTGCGTCCCAGCGTAGCGTTCAGGAACCCCCACATAAGTGCTCCGAGGCAGAAGCAGAGGCAGCCAGGGCTGGTGGAGGCTGGACTGGTTCCGGAGGAAGAGAGACAGCTTGGGCAAAAACTGCGGTGAGCTGTTGGACCTGAGATGCTAGCTAGGTAAACTCCTGCTCCTGCTTAGCCCCTGCCAGTCTAACATCTGCTGAGTTTGAAAAGCAGCGCCTCGTGGTGTGGAGCATCACCTCTACCCTCTCCAAGCGATCCATTGGCGTGTGTGCTGGGTCCAACTCTGCTCTGGTGAGCTGTGTCGCCACAGAGCCGAGAAGGTGTCTAACCAGGAGGGAATAGGCGAAACTCGTGGTCCAAGACAGAAGGCTGAGGTAATATCCAGGGCAGAGACGAGGCAGGTGGCTCGGGGACATACGAGGTTGGAAACAGGTGATCAGTCCGGGGAAAAACGCTGGAAAGTCAGGCATGACACAAGAACAATCTGGCACTGGCGGGGAGACAGGAGCAGGCTTAAATGCTGGCAGAGCTGTCACAGGTGTGGAGAGGTGGCCTGATGAGGAGGTGTGGCTGACTGGTAGAGTAGTAAAATACCAGCAGACAGGAGATGAGCAGACTGTGACACCTCTGTTCCAAATACATTTCAAAATGCGGCCCTCAGTGAAAAAAGTTTGGACACCCCTATATTATTTTAAGTAATTGGAAGACAGGTAAAATTACTGTTCTTAAACTTGCACTTTGTAACTTTTCAGATTGAGGGTCCGCCACCTGCTTGTCTCTTTGGAGATGTTATTGCGTTGCATGCATGCTCCACAGTTTGGGCATTAAATGAATCAATCTTCACAGAGAAGCAGATGAAGTTATGTCGGGTCTGAACCTAATGCGAGGCACTGCGTTGTGAGCACCGCACAAGCTCACATGGGATTTGCACGAGTACACTGTCTAATTACCTAAAAAGCACTCCAGACCGCTGCAGTGTCAAAACATAAATAAATAGATAAATAAACTGCTTCAGACAGACCCGCAGGCCCTCGGACCCAAGTCTGCAGTGCTCCGAGGTCAGTTTAACAGGACATGTTGATTTTTATCAAGTCACTCGCCTTGCATCAGATGTATACCTGGCATTACAGGTCAGAGCTAGTGATAAAAATAGCTGTAATTGAATTAATGGAAGATGGATAACTGTCACGGACCACCACACGGCATGTTGTTGCCATGTGGTGGCCGTGCACTCTTCCTTATTTTCTTTAATCCACATCATACAACACTCCTCATACAGTAAACATTCTGTCCATGACACTGGTTAGTTTGTTTATCTTTGTATTTTTTGTTTGTTCATTTCATGTCGTGGTATGACAAATGCCATATTGTGAAACATTCCAGAAAATTCACCTACATTTCTATGAACGCAAGTAATGTCAAACTCTCCACCAGAAAAGTTGCAAAGTGTACCTTTTAATTTGAAGATTTTTGTTTTAGCATAGTGAGTTCAAGAACCTGTAGTCATCACTAAAAATAATCAACATGACTTTCCTTTTGGAAAATTCTTTTTACATTTTTTTTTATTCTTTTAAATGTTTTTGTGAGGAATGTCAAAAATAACTAGCAAACAAATTATTGATGATAATGTTGATGGAAGTAATGTCTGTGTGAGTGGCTTTCTTACTATAAAATAGACAAACAAATTCTGCTCTATTCACAGGCATCGTAACGACATTTATTTATAAATCTGTGCGTAACGATCACAGTGAGGGATTGCTGTAACTCAATGGTACAGCATCAGAATATTCAGTTCTTCTTCCAGACTTTGAACCACACATAGTACAGCTTACACACTCTTGAACGCAGGCGTAAAGCTAATGAGCGGCTGCAGTGGATAAACAGTGGGAGATGCTAAAGGTACAGGCTTGTCTGAGAACACCCCACACACCACTCTTTCATCAGTGTGCGATGCGGAGGCGAATGTGGCATGTGCTGCTCGCTATTCGTCTGATTTGTCTGACTTGTTCTTATTAAAACAGTCACAAGTTTATTTATTCATTATCACGCTCATATTTTATTAATGCCGTTAAGATTTTATTTATTTTTGTGGCAGTTTTCAGCGTTTGAACAGCCTGGTTTGATCAAAGAGTGACAGTGATATATTTGTGGGAGGCTGAATGAGATAAAATGAAAACATACATACTGTACTGTAAATATACAAAAATAATAAACATTTCGTTTTTTTTTATTTTAGATCTTGAGGGTTCTTTTAACTAAGAATACAATGACAACTTTTGATATTTTTTAGTCCCCTCTACTCTTTTTCACATTATGTAAACTTTTTTTTAACAGTGATGTGTCTTAATTTTCACACGTTCTACACTTGGTATTTAAATAAAAATGACCAACTTTAGTTGATTCGAAATGTATCTAAAGACTACACAAGATTATAAATCAAGTGGATTGTAGGTGTCCAAAATGAAGGAACAATTAACCCCCAGGGAACATACTTTTCTACATGTTCCAAGCAAACAAAATATTTTTACTTTATCAAATTATAACGTTTATGTAGATTAAGCTGAGGACACAGTTGAAGGCAGTCTCACTTGCTCCAGTCTCATATTGGAGCAGTTCTGTGTGCATCGCGGTTATAGTCATTCAAACATATTTGAGCGAAGGGGACACTATAAATAGCAACTGTGCTAAAACTTTCAAATGTTGTCTTTTCAGAAGTAAACAACAATGTCACAAACAATGGCAACAGCCACACATGTGCCTAGTACTCCTTTTTTCCTCTCATGTTGCTGATGTCTGCCTCATCGGTTTGAATAGAGCTCCAAATGGCACAGGTTTTCCTCTGACAAAATCCACACAGGAATCAACTTTTTAAAGCACTTGTAATGTCCATTTTAGAGAATTCTATTCAATTCAATTACATTTATCATTGTAACACCCAAAATAACAACAGCAGTTGCCATGATGGGTGACAATGAAATAGAGAAGCAGATTAAACAAAGTTCACAAGAATTTAACAAAGAGATAACTGTTCCAGCAACCCCTGTACCCCCTTCGCCCCTTGGGTCTAAGCACAATAGCAGTAACCCTTTACTGCTATTGCGGTTCAACATTTGTTGGCCTGGGGTCACAACATGCTGTTTAACACATGAAAAGTCTGAGTCCCACCTGTGTTAGCTCATATCAGCATTTTCTGCAAATAGATACATTGTTAATGTCGTTAGTCACTCAGCAGTGACCCACGCTAAAGATAACATTAGCCTGAATAAAACCTTAAATTATGTAATTCCATTGTGAATAACAAAACTTTTGGAGATTATTGATTGTAAATAGAAAAAATGTCTTGTGCTGTTAGTCCGAGTTGTTCTCCCTCATGCAGATGTTCAGTGTGGACCCGCCGTATGTCCAGTACAGTCAATTCAGTTGTGTGGTGTGAACCCCCACAACATTCTAAATCACTCACAACTGGTGAGTCGTGTAGTGTGGTGTGTCCTATAGTCAAGCTTACGGTTGCTAGGTAACAATTTCTTCCTGGCGTCACCTGCTGGTCTTTGTTTAAGGCCTGTTGTGGAGCATTCCAGGCAAAGCAGTGACATATCCATGGAGACAAGCAGACCCCCCACCAGACCCCCCACAGTGCACCTTTAATTAAAAAATAAATAAATCTATCTCTCTATCTATGAGAATGGCCACATTGTCACACCTTAATTAAAATCCCCAAGGAGATAAAAGGAAATGCAGGAGAATATAAACAGATTTGGGATTGAACATCCATTGTCTCAGAAAACTCCAATCTAGGACAGTAAACAACACCTTATTTTCTTTCATTACTTCAGTGAGCTCCTCATAGGGAGTCATCTCTCACGACTCAAAAGGAATTATTTTGAGGATGTTATAACATATTTATTTTTTTGGCAACTTAGCTTGAATCCCTCATAAATGGCTAATTGTATCTGCCAATGAAGTCAATGAAACAGATAATCATTGTTTATTAGCATATTTATTATAAGAAGCAAAAGGAGGAGCAATGCTTTTATATTGATGTGACATCTTCGCCATGATCACAGTTAACAGAGCAGGACTCTGTTATAGATAAACCACATATTACAGTCTGTTGTGTGCCTGCTGGGGAAACCCAAGCCTCAGTGATGTGTGTAAAAGCTGTTGATTGATGAAAGTTGATTGTAATTTTTAGAAAAACAAACTATCAATACAAAGTTGTGTGTAATTCGACTCACACATATTTTACACTTGCAGGGGTGTCAAACTCATTTTGGGCCACAGGCCGAATTTCGACGCTCAGGCTGGTTCACGGACCAGACACAATGTAAAAAATAAAACAACAAGAATATAAAACATGTTATATAGCCAAGTAATAGTTATATGTGGACACTTTTGCACAAATCTACAGCAGGTGAAAGACATATTCATGCATCAGCAGCAGGAAGAGGAATATGGACTTGTGATATGATTCTGATATTACAATGTTGGTATCACAGACATGTTGATATTGCTGCACAAATATGAGCTCACTATGTTTGTAGTTTGAACTTATTTTAGTGACAAATTATTCATGTAGTGAATCAAATGAGAGCTCACAGCAGCTTCACTCTGTCGTGTTCATACTTTATTACACTCTGACCCGTGTTTTTACCTGTGGCTCATGATCTGTCCAGGGTTTCCAGTGGTTTGGATGTTTTCCTCACAGAGCTGTCATCAAAGAAGTTTGTTTTCTTGTCGTGAGCTTCACATTTGCACCGCTTTTAGCACAGCTCTAAAGTCCACAAAACCGCCTCCTTTCTTTATTCCTCGTGTTTCCCAAAACCACACATATTTTTCGTCACTCAAACCTCTACTTAAGTCTGTAAAGTGAGCGACAGCACTCTCAGCCCTTGGCACTCCCCCGGGGGCTGCGGCTGCAAAGGATTGTGGGAATTGTCGTTCTAGCGATAAAAACCCTATATATCTATTGGTATTGAATAAATATAAACTAGAAATGTTTCTGGCCCGCGGGTCTTGAGTTTGACACATGTGTGTTTTACAGCTTTGGTAGTCTCACATGGAAAAATATTTCTTGTGTTTTTGTTTTACTGGTGCATTTTAAGAACATTGTGCTGTGCTGCTGGTTACTGCCCTTCCAGTTTGGATGAAGCCAGTACAGCCTCGTCCTGTTACACCAAGGCTTAAATCTGTGCTCAGGAGATTACCATGGCATCATCCATTCACTGTAAAATAGAGAAGGAGCCCTCTGTCCTGCAAAATCTAATTTTCAAACGCTGCAAAACTTTCCACAAATACAATTTGGTAAGGATTCTTGTAAAAAAAAAAATTTGTAACCTCCATCAATTGTTATCCTGGTTCAATAAGCGTACAGAAAATTGTGAGAAATCTGTACCATATAAGTATGGAGTCATTATTATCATCAGTTTGCCTAATAATAGCCTACAACTGAGCTGCGGAATTGTGCATTAAGTGAATAGAAAAAGAAAGAATAGAAACATATGACGGAGAGGGAGTTCAACAGCATTCAGACCTCCATTATTTAATTGGACTAGCCATTGATTTTTTTCTATTGGTTGTTGTCCAACAGAAGATTGCCTTTGCCTTTTAAAAGCAAACTACATTTAACACAATGTTTCAGTTTTTTTACATATTGAAGAAGGTTAGCCCTGGTCTTATTCAGGCAAGTATATTATCCAAGCCAATAGCTGAATAGCCATATATAATCTAGCATTCTAATTATTATTATTATTTTTCATTTCTGTTTCCATGTCGATATCTTCCAGTGAATCCCAGTGAATTGTGGGTGTAAAAGGGGAGTATGTAGTCTTGTGGCTCCCTGATAGTCAGACATATGCACGTGTGTACCTGCATGTTCCCAAAATAGCAAATGAAAAGATGTATAGCAATGTGTTATCTTGTCTGTAGAACACACCTGCTATAGGAGAAATACAGTGACCCTAAGGTTGGACTGCACCTTTGACTGACACCTGACACTTTTTCTTTAAAGTCTCTCCTTTTCATATGTAGATTTTGCTGCAGTTGTGGTGACAAAAGCTGAGTAGCTAGCTATTTAGTAAGCTTTCTTTTAGATAAGGGCTATATTTTTGAGGACAGTAAAACTTGGCTCTAGAGAATACACACTCAGATAAATGAAATGTGACATATTTCAATATATTTTCCTATTTCACATGATCATTATTACATTTTCTTCTTCTACTTCTACTTCTACTTCTTCTTTTCATTATTATTATTATTATTATTATTATTATTATTATTATTATTATTATTATAATATTTTCCTTTTTTCTTTTCCTTTTTCAAATTTTAAGACACTTAACAACAAACAAAACATGGAACAAGACCAGAGCGAACATAAGAGATAAAAATGTTTTAAGATATAATACATCCAAAGAAAAATTAGGAACACAAAGATCGCAATAAACATCCCATTTGGTCCAAAATTGGTCAAATTTGTTTTTCTCATTTTCAAATTCAGCCCAAATGTGGTCCTCTCCATTTCTCTTATGTCAGTTATAATGTCGGTCCAGTCCTTGATCATTAATTTGTATCATCTATTTTTTTGGGATGTGTCCTGCCTTATTCTGCCCCACCCACTTTTCCCTCTTTTTTTCCATGAATCACTTGCGTTGTAATGGCACTTCCGGTCCAGCGGGAACTCCGTTGGTTGGAATAGAGAACGACGGAAAAGTCTCACAGCTAAAACATGCCATAAAGTAGATTGATTTATGTAAAATATCCATTGTTAATGTCCACCCGCCCTATGTTAACTAAGGTGAATACTCAGGATACTCAGATATCAATTTAGTCCATGGTAAGAGTTTTGAGGCCCAAGTACATAGTTCTGAAATGGGATGATGATTGTCTGCAATGCCTTGTTGATCTCAGTCCAATATTATAATATACAGCAGCAGGACAATCCAAGAACACATGATAATGGTGGTCCTCTTGGCAACCACAATTTCTTGAATTTCACAGGGAAATGGTCCCTTTGAATAGTGAGCACTTTGACATGGGGTTAGGAAAAAACGGGAGACATTCGTCCAACAGAATTCTTTCCAGACATGTAACTTTGTGGTCTTGTATTGTCCGTCAGTCGAAATGAAATTACCCTCTCTTTCCCATTTATTTTTAATACATTTGTTTGAGTGGCTATTTAGATATTATTCCTCTTGAACGTTCTGATTTATATGCCTTAATAAACATTTCAGGCAGAGGGTTATAGTGGTCTTTGCTTTGTTTAATTTCTTGGTTATAATAACTCCTTAAACAGCTATAAAAATCCTGTTTCTCCATTTCACATATCAAAGCTTTTCAGTTGATTTTCTTTTACAATCTGGTAAAAAAAAACAAAAAAACATTTATACCTTTTGTTATCCAGACCGTAAATCTTACGTCGATGCTGTTTTTTTTTACGAAACCTTGATCATAGGCCAACGAGCTTAAGATTTTAACATCTTTGTTTAGTTTTGATTAGCTCTTTCCATGTAGTAAGCACAGATGTTACCTAGGGATTCTCCCCTTCCCCTGAATGACCATTGAGCTTCATACTCCAGGTCACATCAGTACAGCAACGCTCTGATTTGAGATGAAAAGTCATTTTTCAGACTTGACTTTTCTATTTATAATTGTAGGGTTTTGAATCAGCTGCAGTTTTTTTTTTTTTTTTTAATATTTTTTTTTACCTTGCCATACACATCTAAAGATTGTTTTATTCCACTCTTCAAACAAGCAGTTTTGGATTGAAGTTGGGAGAGTCTGGAATAGATAGAGGAATCTGGGAAAAACATTAATTTGAACAGTTTCAGTCCTTTGACTTGGACTTAAATATTAAATAAATAATAATTTTTCAAAGTCTTTCTTTATCGTGGAAAAAAGAGGATTATAGTTTTTCCTACGTCCAAATATTTAAGAGGTTCTGTTTGCCATTTAAGTCTTTCTTAAAATCAATGGGGGTCGTCAGTAAGAGTGAATTTCAGTTTTGTGTACATTCAGTTTGTATCCAGACATTGGCCCAATACCATGAAGGAAATGCATCAAATTAGGTTTGGAAATTTCTGGTTTGGTCAAATATAATGGAACATTATCTGCGTAGCCGGCCATTTTATGTTCTTTCCCATCAATTGTAACACCATGAATAGCTTTTGATTGTCTAATATACTGTATTGGGTCAGTGGTTCCAAATACAATGCAAACAAAATCGGGACAAGGCACAGCCTCATCTCTCTTTCCAGTCAATGCATCTGTCAAGTGACCATTGATTGTTATTCTTGAAGTTGGACCACCGTAAAGAGCCCCAATATTTGTATTATTAATTTGTCTGTTTGAAATTTGTTCATCACTTTAAATAACACCAGTTCACAGTCAAAGTCTTTCTCAGTATTCAGACTAATTATTACAGTTCAGTTTTGTGTTTTTTGTATTTGACTCATTATGCACAAGGACCATCTTATGTTGTCCTGTGTTTGTCGTTTGTTAATAAATCCTGTCAGATCATTTTGAATTCAATTTGGTAGAATTTGTTCTATTCTTTTAGACATTATTAGGTGTATCTACGATAGTCAACATTCAGAAAAGAAATGGGTCTGTGTGAGGCACATCAGAGTCTCTGATCCCATTTTGCACGTAACGCGCAGTGCGTAGTGCAAGTTCTCCGAGGGGAACCACCCCAGCTTGATCAGGCAGTTTGGGTTGAATTTCATAATAGGCAATTTGTGCAGCAGCTGCACTGTAATGGGAGCCTACTGTAGAACTACTCTGGCTTTAGTTTTTTAATCATTTCAAAACTAACAGTCACCACTCTCTCTCTCTCCATAGTGAGTTTGATGTGCATGGGAAACTACACAAGCCAACATTTAAACACCCAGAAAGATCAGGGGCATAGCTGGAAAACGTTTTGACTCCGTTTACCTATTCTACAAACCACATGGAGCAAAATGGTCTTTGGATGATTTTTTTTCTGCAGAAAAGCAGAACAAGAGTTTTGGGTGACACTGGAGCAGGGTTGAAGTAGGGACATTTAGAGACAGTGGGGGAGTATTGAGTTGCTAATAATATTACATCTAAAATGCACCAGAATACCGAAAATTATAATTTGGTTGAAAACATAATTTGGTTGACAACCTCTTGGCTCAGGGTCCCAGGACTCCAGTTAGTATTGTGATCAGGGCCACTGCTAGCCATTTGGATGCCCTAAGCAGAAATGTTCAGTGGTGCCCCCGTACCCCCAACCCCCTTCTAACTTCAAATTTTTTAAATATATGTATTTGATTTTATAAATTGCTTGAATCACAATCCTAAGGGGGTCTGGGGATCATATAATTTCTTGTATTCTGGTACATTTTAGATGTAATAAAATTACACTCCATCCCCTCACAGTCTCTACATTTCCTTGCCCCTGCTCTAGCGTCACATGAAGCCCTTCTCTTGCTCTTCTGCAGATTGAGGCTCTGTAAACACTGCAGGCTGCAAATTATTGATGCTTTCTGTTGCATTTATGAAAACATGATTTAGACATTTGTTTGAAGTTGAACCCCTTTGGCTTTGACCCGCAACAGATCGACGCATCGCACGTCACTCAAGTCCTAGAGTTAGTTGAAATGACAACTAAAGACAAAGTAGGCCTACTATATATGCTCCACATTTAATTGTAAAAGCAACAGTGTAGCTGCTGCACAAATAGGCTATTCTGTCATTCAATCCAAACTGCCTGGTCAAGCTGGTGGTGCCTCTCGAAGCACCTGATGCCTACACACTGCGCGTTATGTGCGTAATTGGAGCAGCGTAAATCACTGATTGTGATTTATGCAATATTTATAAGATGAAGTGTAAAAAACACACACACACACACACACAAACCTTAAGAAATAGTAACTTTAACCCATTAACAGCGGCCTACTGCTCAATAGTTGGACATACCCAAATGGCATTGCTTATTAAAGGAAGATCTTATAGCCCACATGCTAGTGTAATGCATCATTAGAAAGCTTAGGCCTTCTAGTTTCTGCAGATGTGCATATGAACACTGTCAGTGCTTCAGAACTTACATTACAGAAGCCCAAACATAAAAAAAAACATCCATCCTTTTTTTATTCTCGCCTGAATATTGTCAATTTGTAAAGGTTCTAAGAAAGTCATACTTCACTGTAAAATTATGCTTATTCACTGTACTAGCTGTTTATGTTGTTGACAACAACTGTGTAAAGTAAAGTTTTAGATCTCTAGGAATAGGCATTTTGGTGCTGTTGACCTTTTTGAATCAAAAAGTATATTCGGTAGTAGTATATTATCCAAATATGTGCCAACTGTGCCAAACTGATTGTAGCTCCTCTATGATCATAACACATTTATTTTGATGTTTTGGAGACTACAAATACATATTATAACAGCAAAAAACAATGTATATGAAAATGTGTAAACATGAGTGTAACCATGAATTTCCCAATAGAGATAATATATATAATATAAATATATATATAAATATATATATATTTTTTGGCTTATTGTGGCATATTTTTCAATGCAAATCAATGACATATTTGTTTTGTTGAGAAAATAATCTTTAAAATGATGTATAGCTTGATGGTATTGACAAAGTAAATAAGAGTGATGATCAAATAGAACGTCTAAAGTCCGGTTTTATATCGAGCGCGGTCTGGAGGGCGTGAACAACTTAAGTTTGCATTACTGACATCAAACTCCTACGCCTTTTTTACACATTGGAAGTGGGTTGGGGGCATGGGGGCACCCCTGAGCATTTCTGCTTAGGTCACCCAAATGGCTAGCAGCAGCCCTGAGGCACAGTCTAGTCAGTCCTATTAGAGGAGTCTGGATTTTTAAGTTAAAAAGTTAAAAGTTGTTAAAAGCAGAGAAGTAAGCGTTTTATTTTGGATTTTATACCATTCTGGGGTGAACCCCTCACTCCCCGGTTTGTTAGGAGTCTTTATTCATACCCTTGGGTAAATTGGTTTGCAGTGATTAAGAGACATCAAACATACATACACACAATATAAATACAGACATAGTGGATTCATCATTTGATTAATTACTCCGAGTGAGCTTGTTTAAGAGGACAATAGCTGCTGGGACGAATCTGTCTCTGCACCCCGCACCCTGTATCTCCAAGAGTCAGTTACTGCTCTTCTTATCTTCTTTATCAGCTGACATTTAGAGAAAAGGTTTTTGTAAGAATTCAATTGAAGATTACATTTGGTCTGGTTATATTACATTACTCTGCTAGTCTCATATTTGAAGATTCCATTCTAATCATTTAGAAAATGTTTATCCACTCATAATATCTTTGTTTGGTAAAGAGCATTTATTTAACTGTTTCCTGTGAGGTCAGATAATGAATTTATCTTTTTAATTTCCTATAGCACTTGAGGATTCCTCTTCTTGGCATGTTTTACCCCCAGCAGATTTAGTTTTTCTTGCAGATCCCTTTAACCCAGGGGTGTCTAAACTTTCTTCACCGAGGGCCGCATTTTGATTCTTATACGGGGCAGAGGGTCACAGACAACCCGACAATAAAGTGAATCGTTCGAAATTTTGCATTTGACATAGTTTCACTGGGCCTCCACACCTTTAATAAGACTTGGAACATTAATTAGGTTGGTATAACAAATATATATCAAAATGCTGGAAATGTTTACATTTTACAGTAAAAAGTACAACTTTTTGTTGTTTGTCTGCCTTTGTTTCTTTATGGCCAAGGCTTGACTTTTTCTGCTTGCCTTTGTACTGGAGGGCTCCTTCAACCTTTGCAGCCTTCATGACACTCTCCTTTTCATGGTGGTCAAGAGACCATTATCCGGCACATTTATCAGCTCCTTTTTTTTCCTGACCAAGTAGGTATGCTCCAGTCCCGGACAAAAGTTCTGGGATCACGCTCTCAAGAAAGCCCTCAAAGTTGTCCCCCTCCTCACCCTCCAAGACTCCCATGAGTCTTAGATTGTTTCTGCTGGATCTGGACTCCAAATCCAGAATCTCCACAGCTTTCAGCTCTCGCAACTCATCCGTATTGTCTGAAACACATTGTTCCGCCTCAGCGGCACGTCGCCTGTCTCATCCCGCCTTCAGGCCCGCCATATTAACTTCTACTTTGTCAAAGCAGGTACCGCTCTCAGCCTTTTCCTCAGCTCTGACGCCATGTCATGCCCCATTTTACGTAACATGAGGGCCAGCTGTTGTAAAGTTATGTCCGCTCCTCCGTCTGCTCGGCGGGGGGCATTTGTCTTGCCTTCAGAGGCGTCCCCTCAGGAGCGACAGTAGCATCATTAGCTTGTGAGAGAGTCTGCTTTCCTTCCTTGTTTACTCATCTCTCACAGTGTCATGCACCGTGGTTTTTGGGGTTTATGTGGGTGAAATGTAGATTTTTAAGGCAAATGACGGCAGAGAAGCACAGCTGTTCACACCTGCGCCATTCTCGGAACTCCCCATATAATTAATTTTGTGACATACTATATTTAATAATAATATACCCTGAGTGCATTAAGTTCTCAAATATTCAATAATTGACCAAAACTCTGGGTGGGTTATTATTATAGAAACAACATAATAACTTGGTAGAAAACTCCAAAAGTTGATTTCAAAGCCAACCTTAATGAGACCTGTAAATTATAGGTTTAATTGTATGTAATGGGGTCAACCACTGCATGCCATAAACCATCAGATTTAACTCAACTGGAATGGGCCAACCCTAAAAGCAAATGCTTGTTAAAACTCACAAATGCCACTAATGACCCTGTGTTACTGGATTATGCTTTTATGCTAATTAAACAATTGATTAAAGCAGAGATGTGTAATTTATTCCCTTGAGGCCATTATAAAAGTGGTGAAGGACCGGACCTATACACGTACTGCTCCTGTATTAAGTGCAGCAGCTTTCCAGGAGCTGTGTACATGATATGGGGGACTAATTTAGGGTATAAGTAATATACCGTAGTATATATATGGAAATGTAATCTGGTCCATCAGAGGTCTAACCTGGCTCATGTCGGATTGATATGTTCATCACTCTGAATTGAGTTCTACACATTTATCAATCTGGAAAATCTCTCCCCAGAGCCCATCGGGAAAAGGGAGAATGATATGACAAACATTTGAAGCTGATAGATCAAAGCGTCACAATAGCAGAGCAAGCCAAGAAACTGTTTTACTGTTGTTGAATCCAGTCAGAGAAAAGCACAAACATCTTCCTCATCCTCAAATGCATGTAGAACTTCTCTGTGCACTTTAGAAAAAAAACACAAAATAGTCCATAAATCTGCTAAAAAAGGCCAAAGTATGTCTGCCATGTTTGTTTAGGTTTGTTCTTTTGACTTCTGCCCAAACCACAATACTGCACTGTGATTGGTCCGCCACAAAACTGCCGGCTCACACCCATCAGCGGGAGACAGGCCAGATGGATTCTCAAGTGCTTTGAGTGCTTTGATACGCGGGACAAGTACACAGAGAAGGTGAGGACATTTGAAACAGGGTTTTACACGGCTCAGTTAGGGCTTTGACCGTGAGGCTCAGACACCGTAGGTAGCTTCCTGGCAAACAGTACGGAGGACTTTGGAGGTTACGCGCCAAGCAAACCATGGTAAACCCAGCACACTAGACACTGAGACTGACGAAACAGCAACAACACGGCAGATGAGAAGTGTGGGAGGTCAGAGGGCAAATGACACGAGTAAAGCGCTTATGTTGAGTGACAGCTGACACAAACCGCCAATCAAAATCCACTGTTTAATATTCAAATGACTCCAAAGTAAAAGGATAAATAGTAATAATATTCTTACCTTGCCTGTTTCCATCATCATTTCTGAGGGTCGGGGATCATGGACATTTCGACCAGCTTCCTCCATAGACTCCTTTGCTTTGTCAAGTTTGTGCAGTTCCCAATATATGTTTTGTTCCGGTCTTACATGTCATCGCTCCATTCTCTCAGTCTCCCTCTCATCCTTTGGCCATCAATATATCCTTGCAGAATATGGGTCCAAAGGGTTTTGAGCCCTGATGACATGGCCAAAGTTTTGTCGTGGTTAGGGTTCCTTTTCCTTACAGTTTAAATTAGTTGTAGTCCAGGAGATCCTCGGAATATTTGTAACATGAAGTTTTGAACGCTGCCAGCCTACAATAACACTAGTTCTATTTTTAAATACGTTTCAAATCTTGGTGGATGTTATTGCACATTTATTACATGTATTAAATTACACATACATTTCTTATAAATAACAAGATGTTTCTACATTTACATAGGCACAGACTATGACTCAGCTCAAATAACCTACTCTTTAGAGGTAAAAAAAAAAAAAAGTTTTAGTTCATGGCTACACAGTGAAGTGTTACATCCATATGCAGCTGTATGCCAGCCCTCGCAACATTTCCTGTTTACTCTCTCATTAAGTGTGCTCTCTCGACGCGCATCCATCCATTCATCCATCCATCAACCACCCCTTTTCTACACATCACCTCTCATCTAAATGCCAATCATTAACTTGTCATTCCTCTGCAGTTTACATGCAACATTTCTATCATAAACTATACTTAATGCTCCCTCTTTAGGCATTATTCAGCCCATTTAAGTTGCTTAAAATACCTTAGTCTTGGTATTGTGATATAGCTTAAATGTACTTTATGTGTCTTATCTTAAATGTACTTTATGTGTCTCTACTTCAAAGTTTGAGTTGGCATGAAATGTGTTAATACAACTTGCCAGAAGATGGCGTCAGGACTGCAGCTGTTGCCACATTGAAAAGGGAAGTAGTAGTAGGGGTGAAGCTAAAACAATTGTTGCAGAAAATAGGGCCTGACAATTTATTTCATACTAACCTTGCCCACGTTTTCTTTGCTGTTTTTGGACTTTCCCTGAGTCTCTACTTCTTCCCGGTGCTTTTTATGGCATTTCATTTCATCACAGACTCTTACTGTAGGGCCTTCAGCTCCTCCATCCATCTCTCTGTTTTATTATTTTTATTTATTTTACAACCACATCGCTTAAAGTACCTTCTGACTCTATTCGTGTTTCACAAAGCTTGAGCGATTTACAGCCCCATTTCGGCCAGGATCGAGGAAGTGGATGGCATGATGCACTGGGGGACTGCGTTTGAAATGGACTATCCCGGAGCAGATTTATGTGCCCCTCTCGCCGTTTCCCTCGGACAATCTCCCCTCCATCCCACCTCTGAAGGGTTCAAGGTTCAATTCCATTTGGCCTGTTTAGTAATAGAGCATCCTGGCACTTCAAAAACTGTAGGTATTTTACGCCCAGCGATAGTGGTCTGTGTTTAGACAGCTGCCAAGAGAAAAGCAGAGATTTACTTGTTAGTGCTGGGAGAAACGAGAGTGTTTGATACCATAGCGTGATATTTTATTGGGTCAGGGATACACGAGGATTGGCTGCTGCGTAGTGTTCAAGGAAACAGAACATGCCTGATACATGATTTCCGGACTGGGAGAAATGGAGAAGCTGGAAAGTCCAGGGGCTGTAACGGCATCCATCAATAAACTCATCGATGAATCGATTGGGTAAATCAGGCCCATACAGTAAGTCAAGGCTGAGGCTACATAAGTGAGGAGCTATGTCATCATTACATTCTGTGATCCAGCAGCTTCAGTGGAGTGGCCTTTATCTGCTCTCACAAAGGCCCTAGTGAGCAGCTCAATAACACTCTGGACAATTCAACTTTTTGCTGTTGACTCATCCACACTGTCTTAAAGATGTTTTGTCCAAGGTATTGTCTGAGGTTACATTATCTAAAGCCTGATAATTATATGACAACACGTGCATGTGAACAGAAGTGTAAAGAATGATCAACTTGTTTTCATGATGCTTTAAGGCAAGGAAGTATATTTTTTACAGCCCAATTAGTACACAAAGTGCTTTCGAGAACAGTAAAAGATGCATTAAAATCACAACACAAAGTGCTGCTTAGTGGCGAGTTGATGGCATGTGTGTGCTTCATGTGGGTGGGCTGCAGTGTTGTAGGTTTGAGTCCGGCTCTGACAATTTGCTATGCGGCCTTGCCCAGTCTTGTCCCCGTTTTGTGCTTTGCTGTCCTGTGTAGAAGAGCCTACGGGCTCAATAATAATAATAAAACAAAAAAACAAAACGAATAATTATAAAATGTCCTTTAAAAGAGAAGAGTGGAATAAAATCCTTTCAGTCATAGCCACATCTAAATAGAAATGTTTTTAGCCTGGATTGGAGCATTGTCAGAGTGGAAGACAGTCTCACATCTTCAGGAAGATTTAAACAGCATAAAATTCAAGCGCTGATGGTTATTCTTGACTCTGGGCACCAGTTGGAGGCGGGTCCCTGAGGTCCTCAGAGTCCAAGATGGTTCATATGGCACTAACATGTTCGAGAGGTACTTTAGTGCTCGACCATGGAGAGACTTCTATACAAGCAGAGCTGCTTTAAAGTCTATTCTCTGAGCCTGAAGCCAGTGCAGAGACCTGAGCAGAGGCCAGTTTGGAGAGGCCAGTGAGCAGGCCGTTACAGTAGTCTAATCTACTGGAGGCAAATGAATGGATAAGTCTCTCCAAGTCTGGTTTAGACACTATACCTTTTGATTCTGGTAATGTTTTATTTTTTGGATGGTTAAAAACTGCTGATGTTATTGAATTTTATGCCCCCTAGATTTTTAACTTGATTTGTAACTTTTAGAGAGAGAGACTGGAGGTGACTGCAGACACTTTCTCTTTGCTTCTGGGGGCCAAAGACGATGGCTTCAGTCTTATCTTAGTGTAGATGGAGAAAGTCATTTTGCATCCACACACTAATCTGTTTAATGCGGAGACAGAGTGCTTAAACTGGCCCAGATGCATTTGGTGTCAGTGAGGCTTCAACTTGCTACTACAAATACTATATTTAATAACACAACATTGGAGATTCAACTTTTTGATCGAGTCTCTTCTTCTACAAGCCCTTTCCTTTTAGCTGAGGTTTGGCAAGAGTTTTAACAAAGCACATTTCCTTAACCTGGAAGTCAGTGTAAATTAAGTTCAATTGGTATATCACAAACAAGTGAATTGTAGTAGTCAAACATGCATCATTTGAGCAGCTAGGTAGCATACTAATCAACTTTAAAATCTGACAATATTACGGTACCACACGTTAAAGGCTAACTAGTTGTAATAGGCATATTAAGTTAGTTTGTTAGTGTTTATAAAGTATTTGTTCATGCTTTATTCTATATGGCTATTGAATAACCGCTGTTGATTTCCCCGCCCCCATCAATCATTGTTTTTCTTGCATCATATGGATTAATATGTGATCCCTGAACTAAAGTGTTACCAATATTGCATAATGTCTTACCTCACATATAAGTGGTGGTTCGTGTTGCAAAAGTATTACTAATGCCAAACTGCAAATTTCAACAACCATTTCGATTAGCGAGCAGACGTTTCCTACTCATTATAACCTATTGCAGCGCTCCTCTTCTGTTAGCATAACTGTAAGGCTTGGCTCAGTTTCATTTCACTAGAGTCTGCACTTCTAGTAAAGTCCAGGTCAAGACACCCAAAAACAAATGGCCCTGGTTTCTTGCTGTTTTGGTAGAGAAGTGTGTGGGCTACTTTAAAAAGTTCTCCCTGCTGGATGTTGACATTTATCATCTACTATAGCTGCGTATGAATTCACTTGTGTACCAGCGTCAGACATACATAGCCTGAGCTCAGATGTTGGCCCACCAGCTCAAATGGACACAGGAATAATGTAGTGTACTTTTGTTCACACCTGCTCACTGGACCACACAAGCGCACATTTCACACACACACATTTCTTCTGTAAGTCTGCATTCCCCGCATTATTGATCATTGTATTTGACAGCTGTAGTGTTTAATGTAATAGGGATTTGCTAAGGCACAGTGGCTAATGGGGTGTGTGACATGTCCACACACACACTTGTAATGTTCCCCTCATGGGGTAGAATTACACCCCAAGTGGTTATCTCATTGGGTTTTTCCTGTATAAATGAATTAATAATGCATTTCTAATTAATTAATTAAAATTTTAAATGCTGTCGCTGGTTGTTTTAATCAATAATACTACAGAATATTGTTAATTCAGAAGCAATGCTGAATAAATATTAAATTTCTAGTCAAAGCTGGACCCTCACACAGAGGTGGTGGGACTTACTTAAGTGTGTTTAAAATAAAGTTATACTTCTGTCTATTTTCAGACATCATACTTTTACACAAGTAATATATTTTGCAGTATAACAGTTTTCTTACTTGTGTAAACGATCTGGTTACTCTTCCCACCGTGAGTCTACATTTGTGTTTCTTGCAAGGCTCTTTGGATGTTCTGTATTATTGAATGTTTAGTCCACTTCCAATTACATTTGTTTTAAATTATAAGACATACATTATGGCTTGACAGCCACAACAATTACTGATACTTGAATAATGTTCTGTTTTCTGAATGTCTACATATACTGAGTGTACAATAAGACTCTGTCCAATTGTGTGGTTTAGCTTTTACTGGCGGCGCTTGTAATGAGTACAATGAACAACAGGTTACGTGGCGTGCGTCCTATCACAGAATTGCACACATCTAATTCATGTCATTTAAATTCATAGTTTACAGAATATTACAAGAAGTTTATCCCAAAAATGTTTTACTTTTTACCAATGGTGCGCACACTTGGCTGCTACCCACCTCAAACCAGACTCTTTTGTGCCCTGAGGTCTGTTTGACTCTGTGTGACAAATACTGTCTTTACTCCTCTGTTCTTGGTTATTATGTGTACTTCTTTGTATCCCTTTTTGCCTCCATCTTTAGTGAAAGTGTCTATTGTCAGTGCTTATCCAAGGTGACTTCCTGAGAGTGCCTCTGTGCTGCATACAGAGAGGTGCACCTGGTTCTGAGTGCAGGAGTCTCACTAAAATATTTGTCAAGCAGCAGATTAGATCTCTGCAGCCTCTCGACAACACAACAAGAGGCAGTGTTTGGAGACAAGGACATGACACAGGGCTCACTTCCAGAGCAATAAGACCATACACACTACAGACACACTAGCATTTAAGGGAGACAGAACATGACAAATCATTAATCATTAACTTACCAAAATTTGTATTTTAAGTGATTCATGCATGTTTGAGTAAACCCGTTATGTTATATTTGAGGAATACATGCTCAGAAAATGTCTGTTTTCACTTATCCCCTATCTCCACCCACTGCTCTATACTTCATATTGCTTCTTTGAAATAGTTAGACTCCACGTTTTACACGTAGGATTATAAAATGCTGTGTAGCCATGATATATTGAAAATATATCAATGGGGCCATTTATACTATGAAGCGTTTTTTTGCATTAATATTGCCCTTTCACACAAAACAGTAAAACCTTTGCTGAGTCAGTAGCGCCTTTTCCCTCCATGCTTCCACCTTCCCCCTTTCTTATAACCTGAACACCAGTTCAGCCCGACCTACTCAACAGATGAATGACCCTATTGGGTCTGAGGGTTGCTTCAATGACTGTGGACTCATCAGCTACAGCTACTGGACTCATCTAAGAGTTGAGGCAGACCAACTCCTTGACTGTAGAGCCATCCTGATCAACACCCCTCTCAGGGTAAAGGTGTGACCGGGAACAATGCCCATTGTCCTTAGCCATACTGGAATAATCCAGCAAAATATAAAAATAAAGAGGCAATGTAAAAAGTGGGGAAGGAAGGGAAAAGGGACAAAAAATTACTCTATTTTGTCTTTTTTTCTTCTTCTTTATGCTCCTCCATCTATTCATTTATTTGTTATCAGTTATAGACTTGTTACTCTCCCCTTTCTCACATACACAAACATGCACACATACAGACATACACATGCACACACGCATACACGCGTGCAATCCCTCTCCCATCAACTCAAATGTTTAAACTGTAAGCTACGTTCAGACCGCGGCGTCCAAATATGCGGTTGACGGCCGAGTTGGACGCCTGTACATTTGAAGGCAGATGCGCGTCCAGGGCGTCCCAAAAATAAACTCACACGCGCATCTGAAGCATCCAGCACACATGCGCAGTGGAGGAGTTGTGTCCCATGGCAGTTCAGGTTAAGAGAATGGCTTTGGTGTATTTACTTTACAAAGTCCAAAGACGGAGGCGATCGGCTCGGCGGCTTGAAGGGTCCCGCAAATACTTCAGAGGTGAGCAGAGTTTAGTGAATATCATTATTTGCTTCAATCAGCGTCTGGCTGATTTTTTTATTGAGGACAAAGTTCAGCTTTGTCCAACTTTTCTGGACGCGCGTCCAGAGCGGCCAAAGCGTCTGACGCTCAAACGGCACCGACGCGCTCCGTCAGAACGCTCAAAACGCAGGATTCGCTCCCCAAAAACGCTCAAAATGTGCCATGAAAATTCAGGATTCCCAGGCGTCCACATAGACTTTGAATGTAAACTGGACCCTTTGACACCGCGGTGTGAACAGGCCATAAGGCTCTTTTGTCATGTCCTTACTGCTCTATTGTCTTTCATATCACCAAACATTTTCTTCTTAATAAAAAAAACACTGACTAAACTTTTTAAAATAGCTTTCACAAATATATGTCATGCATTGTACATATACCACAATCACACTTTTTAGCTTTATTTGACGGTAACAGAAGTGTGGGTCCAGGATAAGTTGTTCGACTGAAATGGTGGTGTTGATGTAGAAGGCTGATAATGGGTAGGGAAAAGGGAAAAGAAATATGGGATTGGAGTCTTGTTTTAGTAGGCGGCATACAGTAAATCAAATGGTATGGTTGCTATGATTCACTTGTATAAAGTCCAAGGTGGCGATAAAACCTATATTATAGAATAGAGCCAACAAGATCATCTCCATGTAGGAGATTCTTTGAGGCATTCGTGAGGTAAAACACAAGACCACAATGTGTCTAAATCATACATTGTACAATGTACAAATTACATTATAATGTAATTTGTGTTGAAGGGAATGAGAGTTTAACTCACTCAAATGGAATCAGATGGCATGAAATAGTGTGTCATATTTATTTGTAAATAATCCTTTCCTCTGTTTAGGTGTTTTTCTCTTAATCATACCTGCCGCTCTGGAAGCAATTAGCTGTAAGATGCTGACTGATCTCTAATCTTCTCAATCTACTGTACCAGTATAGATAAAAACAGACATCAGCTTTTCTGGTATGTAATAAGTCTGATAAGACTAAATCTCTGCCCCTGTAATCATATTTATTATGATTTAGGATTTTTCATAGGGCATTGCCAATGCATATAGCATTTACTATGTGGCTTTGTGACGTTTTATTTCAATGATCATATTATTAGTAGAAGTGGCATTTTTTTTTAATGTTTTAGAATCAGATGAAAATTGCCATGCTTATGATTATAAAAAAAATATTTTGAGGAAACTCACTCACAAGCCCCAAATTAAAAACTACATTTTCTTGTAAGAACTTTCACAGCCTCAAGGAGATAGTTCTTCCAGAAACATGTTTGGTTTCATTTGAGCTGCCAACATTTCAACACACATCATTTCACTTTCTTTGGGGCAAGAAAAAAATTGAAATGTCTCAATTTGTCCAAACGCATGAGTCATTTCAGAGGAGCCAAACCTCTTCACTGCAAACAAGTCATTCCCTCTGTGCATAACAAGGCTATTTTGCTCATGTGGCATAACTTTAAAAACTTGAAACTATTTGTGTCACTATTTGGAGAGTTGATATTTAATACATCTTGTTCTCCTTCTAATCACCCAGCTCTTTTGTAAACCAGTGCCAATGCTGTGTGTGGATCCCATACCTCCAGTGTTCTCATTGTCTGCTGTTGGCCATCTGTCATCGGTGAGAACTTTAAACAAACCAGGAAACAACAGACAAGGGGAGACTTTTAATTGGCCCACTGAGGATAAAGGCATGTTCAAGGGAAGAGTGCTGATTAGAAAATAGCAGGCGCTGGTTTGTCGCAGCACCATCGCTCACGTAGAAGTCCTGGGCGTCCCACGAGGTTTTAAGGGCTCGAGAGGTGCTTTGGAAAATCTGCCACATGATGTTGTTTTCATTTCCTCTGATTATCCTCTAGGGGCAGCACTTTTAAAAGTGATGCCAATGAGCAGGTATTTTCCAACAGAACAGCCAGACTGCTGCAACTAACTTTTTAAATCCTCATTATTTCACTGGAAAATAATTATTCCAAAACACCTCCAACGACGGGTCATATTAAGATCCCAATAATAGTATCCCACTATTATTGGGGAAGATGGCTTTTTTTTTTACACCACAAACCCTAACTCCAACTGTCAAAATCTCAGATTTGTATTTTTTTTTTTTTTGCACAAGCATATTATTATTTTATTTTAAGAACACATTCATGAAAAAGATGGATCAAACGAATTTGGAGTTTATTGGCGATATATTGCGGAATATAGGTGAAAAAAAATATTTGCCACTTTTCATGACAATCAAAGCGCTTTACACTGAATTATTAATTCACTCCACACATTGTCTCCTCTGACCACCGACACTCATTCACTCATACGAGGCTATGTGGGTGAGTGTCTTGACACAACAACAGTTTACTCTAGTCGTCTGACTGTGCCACCACAGATCAGGATCGGGCATTGACAAGCAGGTATGGCCGCACACACTTTTGTATCATTTTCCACCCTATAAACTTTTTTCACCGAGGGCCGCATTTTGAAACTTGTACGGAGCAGAGGGCCACAGACAACTTGTCGATGAAGTGAATCATTCAAAATTTTGCATTTGACATATTTTCTATCCACACCTTTAATAAGACTTGGAAAATTAATATTAGGTTGGCATAACATCAAAATGCTTGAAATGTTTCCAATATTACAGTAAAAAGTACTACTTTTAGTTGTTTGGACAAATTTCGCAACAACAAAACTTGGTCTGAGGGCCGCATTTGGCCCCCGGGCCGTAGTTTGGACATGTCTGCTTTAGATGATAATGAGTAAATATACCCTAAAGTTTTGATCAAGGTGAATCACTTGCTAAATTTGTCTCAATAAAAGAATAAAAGAATAGACAACTCTAGTGTGTTAAGTGGGCCTATATGAACAGCAAACTTTTATTCCTCCACTATTTTTGTCCACAGCATTGACTTTGAGGCATGATCTGGCTCTCCATTCAAAGACTGGCTGGTCAAGTGAAGCCAAGCCAACGGTGCTGCTGTGACAATATGCCTGTTGTAAAATATGCATGCTATTCAAATAAACACCCGCAGCATCAAACAAAACAGATGTCTCTCTTTTTTGGATAAAAAGCTCAATTATCCCAACTCTGACAGCACGACTCCATCTCGTCCGCTTTATGATTGCTGTTTTCCTTTGTGGAAGCAACAACATGCATCACAAACTAAGTCCTCTATTTCCAAGACACTGAACTGATGAAAGCCCATTTGAACATTGTTGTTGTGTTAATTAAACGACGTCGGTCTCAAAATGGCTGACAGATCGCCCCATGGGGTGACGGACAACTCCCTTCCAAAGTCCGGCCTGTTTGTTTGAAAGATAAATGAGTCAGAAGTGTTCAATCTATACAAGCCTATTACGAGCGCTTGTGAATATAATGAAGGCTCCACCGGGATCCACTCCATGATCCCCCTATTTGTCATTTACGTGAAGACTGCCAGGAACTACTATAGAAAACAACTAATGAAGGCGATTCAGGGCATTTACATTGCATGGTATTAAGGTCCAAATACAAACACAACACACTGTAACAAAGATGTGTTGATTGCAATCCATATCTGAAATACTGTGGAAAATCAAGATCATTTTTGTCTTGTATGCTGCTTTCAATCCATGGACAGTTTAATAAAGTGTTCAGTTAATTCATGGCAAAAGGATACATTATACTTTTGTGCTTCCTGAAGTACTCGCCCATGTCCGACCTATGTGTCAAGTGTAAATGTAAAGAAAATGTTCGTTCATTCTCTAATTTCCCACTCCATTGCTCCGCTCCCCTTTTCTCCTTTCGCGTCTTCTCTTCTCCCGATTGCCTTTTGGCCACTCCCAAGTGCCCCAGCTCAGTACAATCTGTCAGTCATGTGTAGCCTCTGTCAAAATTTCAGCTAAATCCCGGCTAATCCTGCCATCGCCGAAGCTGTTAACTGGCTAATTACGGAATATATTGGCCATCACAGCCCCCTAATCCTCCGCTCTCATTCACTTTGGCCCATTAGGGATCCCAGGGGATTACTGTAACAATCACACCTCCCTGTGCCTTTGATGGTATGTGCGGATTAGTATTAAAATATACAGTGCGTTTCTTGGAAACGATGGCAGCACTGTCAGAAACAGACTACATAGAGAAAGAGAAGTGTGCGAGGGAAAAAAAGTTGTCAAATCTACATTAAAGGAAGCATTAAAACAGGAAATGTCTGTGGCCATGGTAGATGAAATGTCTGAAGTTTCTGCACTGTGGGTATGACTATAAAAGTAAAAGCAAGTACTTTAAAATGGTAGCTTGATGGTATGGAATCGAGCTGCAATACTGCTTAAATTGTTCCAGATCTGAAAATGTATTATTTAATAGTAGCTTGTAATTAAATCAAAATCTGACATCTAAAAACGTATATTAATAAAATGATGTCAAGACATTTAATTTTTTTCTTTAAAGCTGAACTCATTAACTCTGACGATAGAGCTCCCCCTGCATCTCCTTTGTGAAAATACATGGTCAGAAAGTAGACATTTCTTTAGCGTAATAAGACAGTATAATCACATACAAACGCCTTTCCACATTGCCAAATATAAAAGAGAGGCAGAGTTTCTCAAGAGAGTTCAATATCGGCAAATGTTGCAAGACTGGTTTTCCGCCCAAAGACAGTAGAGGGAGACGACGGACACTTCAAATATATATAAACAGGAAACATGCGCTCAGGACCCCAGAGCGCTGTGCATCTTTGTCTTAAAGCCACAAACCACTCTATTGAAGACAGTGAGGTGGAGATTCTGAGCAGGGAGAAAAGATGCTTTGAAAGAGGAGTTAAGGAGGCAATCTTTGTTAAAAAAGAGAATCCTTCCTTAAATCGTAATGAGGTTTAAGATTCAACCTTCCAGTTGTTTATAATGGTCTGCTGAAACCCTGGAGACGCCCGAGGCATTCGGATGCTAATTAAGATTTCAGGAAATAGGGAGCCAAGTCAGTGAACACTAGGCCCATCCCATTTGGTTTTGATGGCCCATTATCAGGGTTCCTGCCCCTGTGGGCAGGGCTTTCACTGAGTAGGATATAAACCTGAGTTCTCAGACTTGTTTCACAGATTGAGAATGACTCTTGGATGAGAGTCACGTTTTATTTTTCTAAAACAGAGTCTAGATGACTACAACTGAATCTTTTTCTACAATGCGCTAGCATTGTTTTGTCGGCTCAACAAATAAAGTTTTGCTCATTCAGTTTATGGACAGGCTCATGAGAAAGCTGAAAACCTCCAGAACCTCCCACTGAGCTGCAATTTAAATTCTATATACTACCTTTTATTTCGAAAGCTTCAAAAGTGAACTTCTCAAAATATTTTCTCTTGTTCAATAACACAACTATTCAGTACTTCCACAGCCCAAAACTTTGACAGGAATTGTAAATTTATCCAAATCACAACAAGAATTAGTACACACACAAAATTCCTGTTGCAACAAACCAAATTGAAAAGTTATTTGCACACCAACATTCAGCCTCAGATTGCTAACAAGCAATAAGAGAAATATGTCATTTACCATTGTACACTGCAAAACAGCCCATCTGCGTTGCCATTCTTCTCCTTTAGAACAGAATGCAAATCTACTCTAATTCATAGCTTTGCACACAGCTCATTTGCCGCTATTTTGTCACATCTCCTGGTCGCCCCTTCTGAAATAAATCTCTCTTGCTGAGAAAATGGATTTAGGGAAGTCTGCTTTGCGTATTAGTCAGGGGGAGAATATTGTAGAAGTGCCAACAGGTGTTGTTCAAATAAAAGAGGCATCGGCTCTGATCATGTGTCTTTGCCATTGAAGATGGATAAGCCACCAGGAAACAGGGCTCGTTCGCAGCTCAGAGCCAGACTTTGAACACGCACAAGAAGAATCGCTCCTTATTTTTCTTCACACAAAGCGCATTCATATACAACTGTATTGAAATTATGTCCTGGCATGGGCCTATCCTCTCCATCTCAGTGATAGTTTAATTTTTATCTTTGCACCAGTAATTTATAGGGCCAACACACTTCTATTAGTCATCTTAAACATAGCCATGCACTGAGGAATACTGGCGTGGATTGGAGTAGTCCACCTTCTCACTTTCTGCAGCCGATAAGTGCACACAAGCAAACAGCAGACCCAGGTATGTTCCCTTCTCTTTCTCTTCATCAAGATAAATATTTAGGTACAATGTGCCTCTCATGTATGTCACCTGTGCAGTGTAGTTGATAGATATGATATCCTGACAAGGATATAATTTGCAGTTATATATATATATATATATATATATATATATATATATATATATATATATATATATATATATATATATATATATATATATATATATATATATATATATATATATATATATATATATATATATATATATATATATATATATATGTGTTTATTGTTGTGTCCTTAAGATATGTTGCATAGCATGTTATTTGTAACGTACATATTCTTTTTGTATACATATGTTGCACACTTTTTCATTTTGTGGTGGGAGGGGGGAGGCGTTCTACTACAGACCCAAAGATAGCACAAGGGCTATATCTCGTTCTTGCGGCACACACCGCCCTCTCTGCTCGCCACTCGTCAGCCACCTGTGTGCACTGTCCCTTAATCTCTTTTTCTTTTCTTTTGGTCTCCACTATGCATCACCATACAATATCACCACACCCCCTGATCATACAGTCCCACAAACACTCTGACGTCCTTGGGTCAACCCAACGTCCACGGAACTGGTTATTGTCGCAGATTTGGCCGTTCTAATTAGGGGCTCGTCCGAAGCTTTTGGCAGTTTTTGGGAAGATATCTGGGTTGGTTGCATTCCTGGGGTTTTGTACGCCATTGTTTGTAGATTTTGCTTTTTTGTGTGAGAGTGTGTTGTGAGAGTGAGTGCGGGACAACGGATGTAAATTAACCCATGGCTCCAAGCCGGCATGTTTACAGCATGTATATCATGTATGTTCATTAACATGCACTGTCCCGACCATATAAACAAAATAACAATTCTTGCCAATGCCGCCTGCCTCCCTTGTTACAGTGGAGTTTGTTGTGCCAGTCCATCTGTCTCTTAGTATCAGTGTACTGCCTGTGGGCCATAAAGGTGCAGCTGCCCAATAAAAGAGCTCTATTAAGAAGAACCCTGAGAAATAAAGAACAAAAACTTCCACACCAAATCTGGTCATGCTAACTGTCAAGTCGACAAGGGTAGACAAGGATGTGTAATGTTACATCAATGTCACTGTGGGCTTGGAGGTTATCAGAACACCACAGAAAAGATGAATACACCAACATAACATGTGAAATGTGTTCATGGAAGTGAACAAGCTTACTATTTTCTTCTCTAGCACATACTTGTCATTATTTTTGGACTCATCTTTAACACTCCTCAGGAGCAGTGGTCCAGATCTTGAGCTCGGCTTGGTCAGGACTACCTTCACTGGAGGATTTTTACCTATTGTGCATGTTTTGAGTTGATGGGGGAAACCGGAATCCCTTGAGGAAACCCACCCAGACCAGGGAGAAATATGCTAAATCTGCACCGAAAGGCCCAGTCTGGCCCAGGGGTAAAACCTCTGACCTTCTTGCTGTGAAGGCCACTGTGCCACTACTGTTGTCTTTAAAAACAGGAAATTGCTTTAACGTAAACATGATATGCTTTATTGTGCCTGTGAAATGATATGGATATTCTATGCTCTTGCTGGTTTAATAAAAGTTACCACTGTCACAACTGAACCTGTGTTGCCACTGCATGTTGAGGTTTTTTTCCTTCTCAGTTTATAGTTTCTATTACGTGTCACGTTCTGGTAAGAACCTCCATATGTTCAGGCTCACAGAGCTGAAGAGGCAGTACACTCATTGATTCATGATTGGTCCAGGTGTGGGGCTTTAGGTAGTGACCATTCACATCACAGAGAGAACACATAGGTTTGAACACACTTGGATGTCAGCAAATGCGAGATTCATGTCAGGCAAATTCTGATTGGATAATATACCCGAGAACCAAAACGCAAGCAAAATTAAGAATAAATCAACATGTCTCTTTTAAAACTTTTCTCCTGGACAAAGGAAAAAGTAAACTATTGTAGTTGGACATACAGGTGTGACTTTGAGCATTTACTGTTGCACTATACAGTGTATATAAGGTTAAGATGTGCTAAGTTGGGGTCCCCAAGTGCACATGGTGTCAGCACTAAGGACGCTAAGGATTCTGGGAGTGTACGATGTTAGTTTGCCCTCTGTGACCTCAAGCTGATCAATCTGAGCAGGAAGTGTTCGGCTGGCCCCGCCCCTCTGCCACAGCTAAACCAATTAATATTAATCAAGCATTGATTAAGGCCTTGACACTGACTGGCCATTATTCACAACAGCATCCTTTCCTCTATTCATCCTTTTGTGTCACCGCGTTCACGTTCTCTGCATGGAAACGCACAATCGATCATCACACTGGCATTAGCGAGTAGAAAAATGTTAAGTATATGGTTCTCACCCATGTGACAAAAGTACAGGCCAAGCAAAGTCTCCCTGTAAGTAAAATGTGTATTGCAGATGTGAAAGATGTGTAATCCCTCATTCGTCCAGGAGTTTTCCATTGTAGAAAAACAAGGCAACACGTTAAGACAGAAACTGGTTCATCCATCCAAGGACAAGATGTATTGTAGTGTATTCTATCCAATGCAGTGAAGAAAGTTGTGAAGAGCTGTACATAGGGGAGACTAAACAGCCACTGCACAAGAGGCTTTATCAGCACAGAAGACACACGAGATCAGGACCCCAGAGCGCGGTACATCTTCATCTTAAAGCCACAAACCACTCTATTGAAGACAGTGAGGTGGAGATTCTGAGCAGGAGAAAAGATGGTTTGAAAGAGGAGTTAAGGAGGCCATCTTTGTTAAAAAAGAGAATCTTCCTTAAATCGTAAATGGAGGTTTAAGATTCAACCTTCAGTTGTTTATAATAGTTTGCTGAAACCCTGGAGACGCCGAGGCATTCGGATGTTAATCAGGTACTCAATGAGGAGGAGCCAAAGTCAGGTCACAATAGGATGTAAATAGGCCCATCCCATTTGTTTTGATGGCCCTTATCAGGGTTCCCGCCCTGTGGGGCAGGGCTTTCACAGAGTAGGATATAAACCTGAGTTCTCAGACTTGTTTCACAGATTTAGAATGACTCTTGGATGAGAGTCGAAACGTTTTGTTTTTTCTAAAACAGAGTACAGATGACTACAACCAGATATTTTTCTACAATGCACATGTGAAACGTTATGTTTGTTATATTACATGCTTAATATCACTGTAGTACTCCATTAACAAACAGTGTAACGTTAACATGTTGCAGGTGTGGCAAAATGTTATATATATGTAAATGCATTTAAAACATAAAATGTACTATATTTATTTTATTATATTATAATCCATTTAAATAATCAGTTTAATAAAGTCTACACTTCTCATCGATATTCTATCTGCTGCTTTGATTCATTGATCTCTCCCAGATAGGAGAGGAGAAAAGCGTGAAACAGAGGAGAGGATGTGCAAAGCTCAATAAAATACAATAGTCCATTGTTCTTGATGTGACATTATTCACCTGGGCATAGACAGGACAGACTGAGCAGAGTCCAGGCCCAGGGAGCGGCACAGGAGGCGCTACAATAGAGTAGCTGCTCTCAGGCTGAAGGATATCTACGACTTATTTGGGAAGTCCGTCACAATCGGATTAAACTGTGGTGAATTCTTTTAATTATTTCTGTCTTTGTCTTATATTCAATTTTCAATTTGGGAATTTTGTAATGTGCACAATGCTGCTATTTTGATTACACTTTCACTTACTTACTTTGTTGTGACGTTAATTACTCACTATCAATAAATGACTGTTGGACAAAATGTTTTGGGGCCCTGTATTTATTGTATTGTAGCTTTGTTTGCACTAGTAGGAAACATTCATGTGTATGTGTGTGTATGTGTGGGGGGGGGGGGCGTCTGTGTGTGTGTGTGTGTGTGTGTGTTTTTTCATTTAAGCTAACAATAACTAATGCATCTGGGGTACCCAGCTTTATTATTTATTGTATTCAAAATGAGACCACTGTGCACTGTCTGCGTCTAATTATTCAATCTTGTATCAATCATAAACCTAGAAAAACGAACTGTAAGCAGTGCCAGCATTGACTGTATGAAAAAAAACTGTGCACACGCCCAAAAATGATGCATGTGAATATTAACTTTGCGCCAAAGGGTTAGAGTCAGGGCCTACTATAGCAGGATAGGTTTAAATGCATACTTAACTCTTTAGCAGCTTTAAAATATGGAAGTGTATATTTATGTTTTTGAGGGATTGTCATGCTTTAGGTTCAACAGTTAAAATTATACATTGTAATAAGGTGGTTGTTGCACATGCATCACTCAAGGTTAAAGGTGACGCACTAACTAAATATTTTATCAAAGAAAATAGTATGGATCCCTATAAACCTGTGAAGCTTGCAGCACATGACAGGCAAATCCCAGTGCCTTTTATCAATATAAATAAGAGGTTTATAATTTCATCCATGTCAACCAAGTGCTTTCATCCTACACATGCACCTTATACACCTTCAAAGGCATTAAAAAACTCATTTGATCCCAACAGCCACAAAGCATTTTGTTGACAAGTTTTTCCATAAAGGCGTGAAGCATTTGTGCGCATCCTCTGCCTCTGCTATTGTGTTTGAGAATCCAACGGAACATCATCTCAAAATGATTTTATTTTCCCAAACAAAATTTGCGCAGGACATATCTGTCTTGGTTTGATTGTTGCCGCGTTTTATGTTGTTTGTGTTGAGGTAGTTTTGATTTGCTTTGATTCATTTGTAAATGAAAAATCTCCCTTCTACGAAGTGAGAAAGTAAAATTATTTCAGAATTCAGACAATTTCAGAGCTGAAGAGAAGGAGGGTCTACATCAGCACTGACGACATATTTGATATCCAAACACGTTTCATTTGCAGAAAAATGAAATTCAATGAAATTCAATGAAATTACATTGAAATTACATTGAAATTACATTGAAATTACATTGAAATTACAGATTTGATTAGTTCTTCAAGCAAACCATAAAACAAAGGCTGTTCTAAAATACTGAGATGGTATAATGAGCAGACTAAACAGTATTGCAGTTTTCAAGAATTTACTTTAGGCTCACTGAAAATGGCTAAACTTGGTATGTTCTGGCTACAAATTACATGGAAATATAAATAATGAAAGAGCATTTCCAGAGACACTAACTTTGAATGTATAGACGATTTCTTATATTTTATTACAGCCAAAATCCTGATATGGTGATGATCTCAGAGAAAAAATGTTTTTGGGAAAGAGAGAAAAAAATGCAATCAAACCCGGGGACGAGCCACAATCAGTGGACTGAAGAATTGTGAGACATACTTTTCTGTTGCAGCCTAGTTTCACTTTTGTCAGTCTTTTCTACATCTAAAACATATTTTACTTTGTCCATGCTCCCTTCTGCTGCCGCAAAACAAATCTGCTGATGTATAAGCATGGCCGCCTTTTAAAATTGAACTCTTGGTAACAACGACAGCCATTACAATATCACCCTATGAAAAATAATGTAAACCTTGTCAATCGCTTCTAAAGTTAGTTAAAGGTTCACTAGAAGTAACTTTTGGATATTGATGATTTGCCTACATTGTTCCACATGGTATTCAACTTTTTTCTCTTGCATTCTGACTGGGAGCCTCTCCACGTTCAATGACATGCAGAGACAAGTAGGTGGCTTCTCCAGAAAAGTTACATGGTGCACCTTTAAATACCCATAACGTAACAAAAACTACCTTACACTTCCTCAACTCAACAAAGCTGCACAAAGCAGAAATCCATTTACGACAAGATTGAAACGGGTAGAATGGGAGAAATGAAAGATTCCGAAATTGGCCAGAAATGAACTAAAAGAATGAGAGCAGATGATGGCAGGAGGAAGAAGGCTGGCGCTTGTGGAAATAACAAGTTAAATCAGTTCCGGTGGTTGCTTTCTGAAAAGTGGTTTGGCTGCCTGGAGACGCACACAATCCCAGGACCAAAGTCTGCACAACAGCAATTACCTGCCCATAATTCTACTGTCAGGGAGTTTCTGGATCAGGAGCTGGAGGACTGTAGAGCTGACCCATGTGGACAGCCCCGCCAAGAGAAAAACATAAATAATAACAAAATAATCACAATCGTGACCATAACGAAGTGGTTTGTTTATCTGGTCACTCAGCCCCCACATAACAGGGTCACTACATCGTAGAAAGTAATACTAATTCCCTTATAATGTAGGTGATGTGGCAAACCTGCGTGCGGCTTGTGTGTGAGGCTGTGGCTGTGAATGAGCTTCTTTTCTCTTTTGTTTTACTGTACTGTGCTCATTTTAATGCACTTGGTGCGGCGGGCTCTAGAGCAAAAGCCTGAATGCACTGAGCTGTGAATGAATTGTATTAAAACAAGTAACTAAAACATTAACTTAAGATAAAGTATTACTATAATGGAACAAAGTGGCTCTGTCTGTCATCAACATGTCTGTCATCGTCATTTAACATTACATTTAGTCATACCAACCACTCAATCTCCATGGAGAAGACATACCAGTACTGATTATTTAAAGGACATATTATGCAAAATTGACTTTTTTGGGTGTTCACCCATGTCCCCTTGCCAAAAAACAGACCTGGAGTAGGTTTTAGATTCAGTCACAGTAGTCCTGGTTAGAAAATCCTCTCCCCTCCGAGCGTCAAATCCACTAATCTGTTCGATAACTGATGTTTTCTCGATCGGTGATGAGGCTCTGAGAATACTCTCTGCTTTTTAAGTTTCTAATCACAATCAGTACAACTGATGAGACACGTAAGTGTGAGGCCATCTTGTAATGCGCTGACATTTAAAAAATAAATAAATCTTAAACTATGTGTACAACTACAAAACTCAATTAGTCCCACAATTATGTCCTTTTAATATGAACTAAATGAGGGGCAGCCACACCCCAGGCCTTTATCGTTATGTGACATAAAGGTGCGACCTTTCTTGTAAGCGCCAGCTAGTTTCATTTGAGATGGTATAGCTTTGCCTGGAATGTTCCACAGAATGGCATTAAACATGTATCTTGCATGTATTCAATTCCAGGTATTCTTAATGGTAAAATAGATCCTAACAAAACATTAATCCCTACTATGAGCGGGGTTGCCTCTCTACAAATCTGACCTGTAATATGGCAATAATTGTGATCACAAATAAAAGTTAAGATGAAGTGGCCTACTTTTTGTGGCATATACTTTTTACATATACTAAAATGCTCTTTTACTTCAAAGCAATGGAGATAATATAGTTCATAAAATGCCAGAATTATTGCATTCACTGAATAAAATAAAGGCAAGGTAAAGACGGCGACAGTAACCCAGAAAAGCACAGAAGACAAACAGAGCCCAAAGTTGTGAGAGCTGTGTGGGCGCAAGACTGGAGCACACCCATCCCTTTTTCCTGTCAGGGACCGGGACCGTAGCAGCCTCCCGTGGGACCCCGGACGCTCCACATATGAAAAAGAACTACGCATTTGCTGTACATTGACATGAAAGGAATAAAGGGTGAGCAATCGCCGAGTACAGAGAAGATAAAGTAATTCTCACCAAGATCAGTAACCGGCCCGTGCCTGTCTCTGAAAAGTCATTTGTTTCAGCAATTTGAAAGACCACCAGCTATATACAAGTCCATGCAAAACCACACTCACACCTTCACAGTATAAGGGCAGCAGCAAACTGGCATACCACTGTATATGGACCAAGGCACTTACATTGAAATGTAACGTGAAATGGTGACTCGGGTATCATTTTATTGCTGTGCGGGTTGGGCCGGATTGTAAAAAGCTGCTGTGGTATTGCGCATCCGCGCCGCAAATGTGTCTTTGCATTAGCGTCTAAATTCAGTTCCTCATTTGACCTGTTTCTCTATGACTTTGAGTCGGGTTGTAATAAAACATGCAACATTTTGACGATTAACATGTAGAGAACATGTCATCACTGTGTAGTTCTGCAAATAAAACAGTCAAACATAATATTAGAAACAAATAGTCATAAATAGTAATATTATACACATAGCATAAAAGGAAAATAATAATAAGCTTTTAAAATAATTATAATGTTGGTACAGTTGAATTTAATTAATAAATACGTTAAAAAGCCATAGAACCATATTAAACAAGTAAAACGTTCATAACAAGTTTTAGCACTCAAATGATTGCATCATACCCATAATACAACACAGAAAAGCACCCACCTGTCTCATGGACGCATACTAAAACAACCGCAACACAAAACCAGGGGGAAAAGGGAACATGCTGCCACAATCTCCGATGCACAGATGAAAAAACAAACAGCCGCATGCTCCTGCCCTACTTTCATAACATTAGCTATAGTATCAAAAGCAAAGTGCAATAGAGCGGCGTGGAGGGCATAACGTTCAAGTGACTTAAGTGTCTAATGATCAAACTGTTAATGTTTGGTTTGAAGGTTTTGCAAATACATTCAATTACAAGCAAGATACAGTCATTTTTCAGACCACTTGTGGTAACAATAGCTCCTTATAGAGCTGGTCAAACACTATATTACTTATTGCTGTTGTGTCCTTTGGCAAGATACTTTACACACCTTACCAGACTACACTATATGCTTGTGAGTGCATCAGAGATAAACGCCTGTTGCATTAAAGACTGGGTAAGAATTACCCAACTACTGTAATATTATGGTTAAATTGTATGAAACATGATTACAGAATACTGGACAAGCGTGTGACGAACTGTACGATTATCTTGTCGTGATATGCATTTTTCATTTTGTAACAAAGCTGGTCATCATGTGGTGCCATGCATGCTTGTGCAGTAAACAGCAGCTCTGCTTCAATTGGAAGTAAATGATATACTCAAAGAAACTGGAACATATTCCAACAGCCGGACTCCTGCTGGTGTTGTTTATTACAGCTCCCAACTGGGTATCCTCTGGCCAACTCATTGCCCAGCTTGAGATTTGAAATCTCAGGTCTGTTCTCCAGTGTCTGCCACTGCCCAGCTCTGATATGTGTCCAACTCCTTTTGCATTTGTTTTTTATTATCAAATGTTTATCATCATGTTGCAAAAAATAAATACATAAATGCATACATACATACATACATACATATGTGTATGTATGTATGTATCCATTTAGTGACCGTTGTTAATCTACTTATTGTTGAGCATTGACTGTTTCATTGTTGATTTTCTAACTTTCTGTAGGTAAAATCAACATCATTTTTGAGAAGCCATGTTGTTGTGATATTGTACAAAATGTATTTAAATTAATTTACTTGACTGAGTGTTACATTTTAAGGCTAATGTCAGTGTAATCTCTCATTTGTCCAGGAGTGTTCCATTGTAGAAAAAGATTCAGTTGCAGTCATCTGGACTCTGTTTTTCTAAAACCAGATGACTACAACTGAATCTTTTCCTACATTTTAAGGCTAACGCCACTGAAATGCCACTGAAATGCATTGGAGTGGATTAGCATGTCTCCCATTGCATTTTAGACTGCAGTTTTTCTGCTTACTTACAATGCCAGATAAAGGGACCAGATATAAGACCCACATCACCCATACCTGAGTCTGGAGTGAGCCTGCAGAGCCCTTGTGCTGTTGCTACAGGACTGCGATTGCGGCTCACCTCTGCCAGGCCTTCTGACAAGGCGATGATAAACAGCATTAATTTGTTTTGTCGGTTTGTACAAAAATAATAGGACTGCCAGTTCACCTGGTGCCCCGACCTCTCAGCGGTTTGCTGGCTGTATTTGGGAGTGCAGGTGTGAGGATTTAATTGCAATGAATGTGTAAGCCTGCCACAGCATGTGTGTGTCTGTCTGTGTGCGTCAAGAGTATGCAACAAGTAATGAGCCCATTAGATAGATACTCCAGCGCTGACATCGAATCCAATTTCCTAGTCTACAAATAAAGTATGTGGCTGCAGCTTCATCAGCTCTGTGTGCAAATACAGTTGTATACACATACAGCGAAGGCACTGCATGTTTATGCCTGTGTATGAGTGAGTGAGCTACAGGGCACTATCTATTAGCATGGACCTGGATCAGTATCTGCTGACCCTGACCAGGCCATGTTACCGAACTGTTGGCCCTGCCCACTTAATACCATCTCTTTCTGTCTGCTGTGGCTATAAAATACCACCAACTGTAAATTAGGAGAGATTACATTTTGAGCCACAGAGTAAAATAGCCATTAGTGTTGGGAAAATTTCAATTTTAGACTTAAATGAGCTAATGCTTGACATATGCTCTTGCTGCTACAACTGCTACTCTTATGCACGTAAATTAGAAAATGTACCTTCAATAATAAGAATCTGAACAAAGTGGCCTTTAGTGTTAGTTGAGTTTTCAGATACTGCATTGCAACAAACTCTAAATGGCTATCCATCACTTTAAAGTGGAGAGATAAGCAGAGCGGGATAAGTGCTTCCTAATGGGGACAACTCTCCTACAATGTCTTCTGTCGTTTAGTCTCCGCTGTTATTTTCACAAAATAGGAATGCAATTAAGAAGAACATTGCAGAGATTCAGAGTAATGGACTAAATGTTATTATTCAGTGATAACAAGTCCTGATATACGACTGCGTCTGTGCTGGTTAGGTCAATGTGTGAGACGTCGGACTATGACACACATTGATTTTGGATATTAGAAGTAAGAATCAATCTATTTTTATCTTTATTTTCCTTTAAGCAAAAGCAAGTACAAAAAAAAAAGTCCAACTCCATTGAAACTTGAAAGATAGTTGCATCCATTACATCATGGCCTCTCTTCAGCGTGCGTTCAGCCTAAACTCTCTCTTACCCCTAGCCTCCTGCTCTCCTGATTCATCCCTCTGTCCCACTCGGTTCCGCATACAGGTTCTTGGCATGCACTGTGACAGCCATTTTTCTTCTTAATGTAGCGTGTCAAATTTTGAGTTGGGTGTACGGCGTGCAAATGAAAGGTTGCACGACTCACTCGTTTGGCAATATGTATTTGATAAGAGCTGTAAATCAAGTTGTGTAGCGGCAGAAAGTCTGTAGGGATGGACAAAAACACATGTTAATGGGAAGCGATGCTGAATTAGAACGAGCTGTGGAGTGGAAGGCATAAACAAAACAGATGCAGGGTGACATTGCCTGAGTAACAGACATGAGGCCAATGCAAAGAATTTGAGGTCTGAGCAATTCATTCAAAAGTTTACCATTACCCACTACTGGTGCATGCTACTTTCATCTTTTTGGCAATAACCCTTTTTGCACAGTTTTAAACACTGACATTTCATAGCTTAGTCAAATTTTATGGAAATGCTCTTCTTCTGGGAACTAGTTATTTACTGTAGACCTCAGGCAATCTGCATGGGGCTTATTGAATGGACAATTAGCAGGACATATATAGGCAATATGATGCTAAGAATGAGATGAATATGGTTGTTGTTTCCAATCACTACATCTAATACCTGATATGATGATCAAAAACCGAGGGTCACAGTACAGGCCTAAACTTTCACATAGAAAGAAGATACCAAAGAGTAGAACCTACAACTTTGTACCACCTTCTCTACCACCATAATACACGGATACAGAAGTGTTGCTATTGGACAGGTAAGGCATGATCAGGAGCGGTCTCAACCTTCTGAGGCAGCGGAGGTCCTTTGACATCTGCAGGACAATGCTCAGAATGTTCTACGAGTCTATGGTGGCCAGTGCCATCATGTGATCCAATGTGCGCTGTGGTCTGCTGGGGCAGCACTCTGCGTGACACTAATAGACTCAATTAGATCATCAAGAAGACTGGGCATGATGTGAGGGAGGAGCAGGACTCTCTGACTTTCGTAGAGAAGAATGTTTGCCAAAATCAATACTATTCTGGACTTTCTCTCCCACCCGCTCCACAATGTGCTGGTCAGCTGCAAGAGCTCGTTCAGCAATTAGATTGTTACTGGCAGCTGCTCCACTGAGAGAAACAGGAAATCATTCCTAGCTGTCCAACATCAAACTACTGAACTGAAGCTGTACATTATATTTCTAGTTCAAACTGGTAATGTAATATCGTTATGAGAGTAGGTCTACTATAGTTTTACATTAGATATAAATGTATTTAAATTTTACCGGAGCAGTTTAGCTGTTAAAATGACAGATTTATATTCTGTAGAAGTTTAATTCTTACTTTGATATCTCTTCTGCTGGTCGGCTGCATGTCTTTACTAAGAGAAAATTTCCCCTTGGGAATGAATAGAAGTAATTCTGAGTCTGAGTCTGAAGGCAGACGTTTGCTTGGGACCTCTAAATCAGAACGGGCTCCTGCAGAAACAACACAAGGCGTACAAAGGCTTGCATAGGTTTATGTGATTTGTAATCATGACACAAGTTTTCTCTTGCTTTGTCTCAATGAGAGTTCTTTAAACATGTCATCTGTCATGGTTCCAGCACCAGTTGTTTTAACACTAAAGTGGGCCTGCCCTCACCTTCTCTGGACTTCTATTCTAGCTTTCGACACATAAGCAATGCACATTGCTTTGAGACGTTCAGATTGTTTAGGTTTGTTGTTGTGCAACTGTCGAATACTGATATATTTGGATTACATTCATTGTTCTCTATCACTGAAAAGACTGCAAACAAGCAAATTGTAGTGAACTTTATTTATTTTAGTTTTAATATTTTTGATCGCAAGCTACCCTTACAATGCCACTGCACAGTCCAAAGGCTACTGGTTTTATGCTAAAGACCAGGCCACAGCCCAGAATGCAGCTTACACAACAGATCGCTGCTTTGAGAGAGCTCATAGAAGCAAACAATGTGGCGACAGCAGTGTTATTTACCGTAATGGACAAAAGCACCATGGCTGTATTTTGACAAGGTCACGGTAATGCTATCATTACTGTGCTCCCACTGAAATAACTATTATTATTATGATTACTGCAAAAGACACAGTTATTGTCTGAAGCATGATGGGAGACATATTTTGTTGCAAAAATATAAAATATAAACATTTGTTTTGTTTTTTTAATTTGTCAAGAAGTTTTGTGTCTTCAAAGGAACAAAGCGCAGTTCACACATACCTTTATGCTCTGCACTTTTACATCTGTGGTCTGGTTGTGATAAAAGGAAAATTGGGTCATATTGGAGGAATAGTCTGAGATGTGAGTGTCCTGTATTACTCATAAAGACTGATGATTTGGACCTGTGATGTTGTTTGTCTTCACAAGACCATCTTCTCTGTAGCATCATTCTCGCTGGGGTATTAAACCATGCCCAAGGGCTCTGGGCAAAAAGTATACCAGTTGATTTATATATTCAAATACATGACTTTGTTTATTGTGGGACACCAAAGAAAATGTGTATTTTGTGCTATAAAAATTGACATTTTGGGGGGATCTTATATGTATTTTTTTCATTTGCTTTTGAATTACAGCCAGAATCTGTAAAAAATAAAAAATAAATCCACATACCTGGGCAGCACTTGTCCCCTCTTCCGAAGATTGGCCAAGTTGGCGGTGCAATTCCAGCTCCCGCAGATCAATACTGTCGTATATATTTATTTGTATACAGTATGTATGGTCTGAAATCACAGTTTTCACGCAAATCTTTTTCTATTTTAAAATCTATGTATCTGTGTATTTGTTTTTGTATTCCTTTCCTTTGGGTTTATGATGTTGTCTTTGATTGTACAAGTATGTCGCATGACCAAAATGAGATCAGCCAGCCTCTAGGTACAGATCTAAACCTGCATTATGGTGGCTATCTAATTTCAGAGCTTCTGGAGGGATGGGACACATTATCTTAATTAACTTTTGATTTGAATGCCTCTTCATTATCAGGACCCCTGCTGGGCCCAGAGAAACTGTGATTACAAGTGGAGCCACATCCACAATGCGGAGGAGACAGTGTTGGGAAATATTGATGAATTGTTATGACATAATCTGGCTACACACGGCTGCATCGTTGAGCAGAACATTTGTTGATTCAATTACAAAAATTAAGGAAAGCTGAGCAGGTAAACACACGCTCAGAAAGACCTGACACGAGTCGACAAATAGTAGCACTGCAACTACAAATTCTGATAACCTATTTCCAGATGTATCTTTTGTACTTTTGTCAAATCTTTTGTTCATATTGATACAAAAATGATTATGGCCCTGTCCCATTACTCGCACTTGAAATTGCGAGTTTCAAATGTGTGTTCTTGACGAGCCGCTGAAGTTGCTTTCATTCATTCATTCATTCATTCAATGGATAAGAATGCCAGTTAGACTGATAATATTTTAAATATGTGGACTGTAACACTGTAAAAACGTTAAGCCTGTTTTCATTTGTTTGAGGCCCAATCAACAAATTATCCAAACTAAACTGGATTAGCGTTGTGATAAATTTAACTGCAGTTTAACAACACCGCTCACAGCTGTTTTACGCTGCTGTTTTTCTTTATTGCATACACAACACTGTGGACTGTCCCAATTCACATTTACCTCCACTGTGCCCTTATACACTCTCAGAAGTGCCGTTTTGTTCCATTTGTCCTTGGAGGTCGGAACTCTGACCTTTTTTATAGAGGCATTTTCTCAGAGTTTCTGTGTTCCAGTTGTCAAATTGGAAAAACAATGAGCAGCGGATTACATGTATGTACATCAAAACAAGTAATACAAACCAGGAAAGTGCTCCAATCAGCCAGAATACAGCTGCAATTTAGTTAATTTACTAACCCGAATAGTATTATTGCATTTAGAGTTTATAAAGCATTACATATTTATTCCATTTTGTCCACATCTGATAAACGGGCCCTCTCAAGCTGCTTGATATGCTGTACGTGAAAATAAAGCTGTAACCCACTTATTTCCAGTCAAATCAATAATTCTGTGAAGAATTAGGGTCAGTTTGTACTCCAAACTCACAAATAAAAAAATACCCTGAGAAAAAACAAAAAAATAGTTGGACTTTTATATATTTTTTAAGTTTCTTTAAAAAAGCTTCATCAACATTCAAACGGATAAGCAGAAATGTGTTTTATGTGTTTCTTTGCTTTTTTGGCCTTATTTTTGTCCATGTTTAGCTCAGACTAACTTCATAGGTAAAATCCAAACTGAAAGTAGCTTGTATTGCAGAGCTGAGCTTGTTTGCTAAGGGCAGTTGGAGGAGGACACTTTAACTCTTCTCACAACAGTTATTTTCCTCAACACACAGACTTATTTACGGAGTGAATGATAATCAGTTCAAATGTGTATGATCCCAAAGTCTGTATGAGTGATAAATGAGTGAAGCTACTGAGTTCCTGTTGTTTATCTGGTTTTCTCCAACTGTTCACTTGATTTTCTTCTTTTAGATGTTAAAAACGAAATATTAAGCAGAGTTGTAGACTCATTTAAGTGGTGTTTTGAGCTCTTATAGGAGAACAGTTCTTTACTCACCATTTGGTCTCAATCATTTTACCACTCACTGCTAAAATTGCACCTGTGGTGATGTCATCTGCACAAGCTCTATTTTGTGTCCATGCGCAGAAAACAGTACTGCATGCACTGTACAAAAACAAAAGGCGGAGACTGTAAGGTTATGGGTCTTTTATTAGCCTCAAAAGGAGTCATGAATGAACAAAGACAAGAGCAAAACCAAACTAAACAGAACGGGGTATGACTCCTCCTCCTCCTCTACAGCATCACTCCAGACTAAAGTCACTGCCCTGTGCAACGCTGTTATCTTTCCCTAAAACAGGTTTGGGAAAGTCATGAGTTCTGGGGAAAATGAAAGCGTCTGTTGTGAAGTGCATTAACTGAGATTGCTCTTTCACTATTACAATCACACACTGCATTTGGATTAATTATAAACTTGCCTGGATAATAAAAGACTATATTAAAACTATAATTTAAAAAAAGGTCAAATAAAGGCTATTCTATCCAATCAAATGGCTAGCTTTTTATTGTAAAAAGATAATGTACTAATTTTATGTATTGTTGTGAAAAAGAACATGTGACAACTGCTGTTTTAAACAACATGCACTTAACTGGGTAGAATTAACAATAGGCTATTGATTAATTTGAGAGAAATACAGTGTGTTCTAAGCTATAATGTGTACATGGAGTCACAGTTATATTAGAGGAGATGGTTGACAGTGTCTATTGCTCTTCAGACTGGTAACATTTAAAGTTTGACAGCTCAGGCTTCACAACTTTTGTCTATTTTTTGATGTTGAAGATGGTTCAAAAACCAACCCAGTCTCCAGATGTATGTGTTTCTATGTAATCTGATTTAAAATTTTAAAAGTCTGCTGTTATGTATTATTCAGGCAAAAGTGAATATAACAGGTTCTCATGATTTTCAAATTTTTATATTATTGGGTGGGATAATACCTATTGCAAATATAAATGATAGTTTTACACCAATCAAGTGTTGAATGAAAATTACAGGAAGTAGAGCCCAGTTATTGATGACATCAGAATGACTCAGAATTCAATCCAAAAGTTTGGCACAATTTAAATTTTTGCGACGCTTTAAATATTCACTCAGCAAAATAACTGTTTTCATATATTATTATTTGTCAAATAAATATTGATGTTTTTTTCCAGTGTACAACATGGCTTAGGCAACAATTATGGCATTTCCTTGTGTGATGTCATGTTTTACAATCAGCAAGTGAAATTAGAAACTTAAACTAAAAAAAGCCAACTTGGACTAAATTTATTTTCCTTTTTTTCTTTCTTTTTTAAAGCAAACTCTAAGCTATAAATACATAGGTTATTTTTATTATGCATTATCTTAAGTTTGAGTAAAATGGTAGTCCAACCCGCCATAGGCACTTTAAAGTAACTTAGCTTTTGATGTTTTCTGTAGTAAAGTGTACATAGTAATACCTTTTGTATTACTAGGCAGTAATAGCTTTTGTTGTTTCATCTATACCAAGAAACAAAAATATCTAAGAACACAAGAAGAATATTCTCAATCTATTGGAGAAGTAAGCAGTTTCTATTAAGTTATCAACAATTGACCACAGCGCCATAAATGCTAAAACTTGTGCATTGTTTCATATTGCATAGCAACAATATTTCTGGGAGACTGGGTTGTTGAACAGTTAAAGTTCTAAATTGCCATTCCATTACCTCTACAATTGTACATTTGGTTTTAGTCCTCCTTGTACTCCTCCTGTATTATTGTTGTGGAGGTCACCTGTTCCTACCCTGTACAAAGACAAAAATGTTTGGAGCACTTCAAAAAAAAGAACTTTTTTAGAAAATTAACCAGTAAGATCACCTTTTCACATTGTGGCGGTAAATAGTATGTACCATATTGTCCTGTAAAATGTACAAAATGTCACCATGTAGTTGGCTAGTGACCTGTAGTCTTATTCACAAGCACTTTTTAAGCATGTTTATTTATTTACAACATACAGTGTACTCTGAATCACACTTATAAATAAATATTGCAATCTTAACAATCTTACAGTCCACCTCTTATTGTCAGTTCTTCAGGACTCTTCACCTGAGCTTATTGAAGGTGAGGTAACCCAACCCTTTCCTCCATGTTCCCGCGGCTCCATATGTGCTATCAGTCTGTCCAGACATTCTCTGTTTCCTCACCCTCGCAGTTGTTTTATTTAAATAAATAGATTTCTAAAAGCAACAGAATATATTCTTTAAATCTTCTTAAAATTCCTAAAAATAAAGTTATCCTACTTTAAAATGAGGAAATAATAAAAGTAAAATTACTAATTATAAAAAGGCCAACTAAACAGGGACAATATTTATAAAAAGTTCATCAAAGTTTTATGATGTATGTTTTATGACGCCATATCTAGGAGTTAAGTATTGAACAGTTGTATCCTCTTCTGTTCAGAGCTCCATGTGACTTGAGTTCAGAAGGATCTGCAAAACCAGGCAGAAAAGTGTCACTGCAGTGCATACGTGTCTTTTTGATCGTCCAATCAAAACAAGGAGAGGGCTCACGGGATGACAGGGTTGGTCAGAGGGACACAGCTGTCATTGGCTCATGGTTTGTCTGAAAGCAGGAAGTAAGCCTTTATATGGCCAATGTCCTTTTTCCTGTTTTCAATTGTGCAAGTTTAAATGCCTTGGTCGTGGGATGAAGGGAGAAACCGGTCACATGACTTTCCATTGTAATGCCATTCTGTTCTGCACGATGTGGTGTTCACCAACTGTAATAGCAGATGCAATTATTTTCACTTTGTTCAACTTTGGTTATATGTCAAACAAAAGTGCTATCAGGAGAAAACAACACAGATGGCAAAGTAAATGTGCACTTGTTTTTACAAAACTGTATTACTTAAAGGGCATCATTGTATCAAGACTACATTTGTCATAATTAAATTGCAGATATGCCAGCCAATACTCCAAACAAGTCATCACAAATCAAGCTCATTACAATGTGTTGTGGCTTTACAGTAGCCTAGTATAAACCCTGACTATACTGTGTTTTTCTTGGTAAAACTAATTTTTATCACAAAGCAAATCTTGCACTTGTCAATTTTGATGTGAACACCTTTCATTAGCTAACCAGTCATGTGTTTCTCTCTGCCCTCTAACCCTGCACACTGCTGCCGCTCCATCCATGTCAAAGGCATTACAGGTGAATTGTATTCATTGTCCTTCATCTCCCGTCCTCTCCACTGACCCAGCAGTTTGTTTTGACAGTCACAGATTGTCTTGTAGCCGCTCCATGTAGGTTCTGATTTCAGACTGACTCAGGTCCATGTCCTGGCACACCCACTTGATGTCGTCCTCGCTCCCATTGGGCATCAGGCCTGTTGTGTTGGCATACACCCCACTGCTGCCCGAGTTGTCGTTGGGCAGAACTGTGGCAAAAGAAGTGAACTTGACACGTTTGCGTTTTGCAGCTGCAACCGCAGCAGCAGCTGCGGCTCGAGGGGAGTTATTGAGGTGCTCAGCTGAGACTACAGTGTCTTTTCCACTTGTGGTAATGGCAGAAAGGCACTGGCGAGGCTCTGGGCCTGATCGAGGTAAAGTCTGTCGGTGAGGGATGCCCCTGTGCACACTGGAGACACCAGGGAGGCTCCCCATCCCATGCCCCACACCCATCATCAGGGTGTTCTCCGTCCCGTTCAGCAGGTACTTGCTCTCCTCATAGGTGCCCTCTGTCCGGTCGATAATGGTGGTGCACTCGTCTGGCAGCCCAGCCTGGCACTGGTCCGAGTGGTCGCCCAAAATATCTGCCTCATTGCCAAGCCAAACCCAGTCGTGGGCGTGGTTCATGTTGTCTCCTGCTTCCAGCACTGGGACCTGTTTGTGACGGTACCTAAAAGACAACCACCACTCAGACTTCAATTCTACAAATGATGTGCTTTTTTCCTCTCAAATATAATTACAAACATTTGAATCTTTGAATTATAATGACTCTTTACCTGAAAGCAAAACTGACACAGTTGATGAGGAAGACCAGTATTGCCAGACAGAAGACCCCCAGCAGAGCGTACATGCCTATCTCCAGGTCGGACAGTCCTCTAGTGGGGTGGCTCAGCTCACTGCCCCCTGCCCTGGGCACCTCTACTTGGGCGGGGTTACCGGAATCCCCCAGACTGACTGACCCTGCACGATTGCCTCCTGCTTTAACCTCCTGAAGAACGCTGCGTCACAGTGCTCTTGGTAGTTGTGCTGAACTGGTGAGGTCATAGCAAAACAGATTCATTAGAAAACTGTTAATTAATTAGCACAAGTGCAAGCCCTCCTTTTAGGTAATTTCAAAGGACATGAAAAGTGGTACAGAGGAACAGAAAAATACATGTAGTAGTGAAATAAAGTTGATAGTCAGGATAGGCTGGTCGTTTATTAAATATAATGATTAAAATAATTACACCTATTGAGTTAGTCCCCAATTAAGTAAAACAGAATAATAGAATAGTTCATAATAATAATAATAGTTAATTGTGGGTGTAATAATGTGTTACCTTCCGCATGGCTCCCTCCTCTCGGTCTTCTGCCACACTGTTGGCCTTCCACTCCCCCTCTCGGCTCCTCTGGTCACTGGTCGTATTGTCCACTGTGCTGTCCTCCGTTCCACCTCTTCCCACGCCTCCTCTGTCCTCAGGCTTTGCTCCGAACTTCACCAACACATTACCGATTCCCGACGCCAGCACACTCTTCCTCTTTGATTTCTGACACGTCTCGGAGATAATCATCTCGACACGAACCAGCGCCCCCTGTCCATCACCCTCGGCCACCGCCACAGGCCAATGTTGCTCCTAAGAAACATTGACAGTTATGATAAGAAAGAAAAGTTGCTCAGATTTTAGCACATGAAGTCAAAACACTTAAATGATTTAGTTTTGTGTTATGCTACTACATATACATACAAAATGGTAAAAAAAAGAAGTAAAGAAATGAAGTTAAGATAATACTTTTAGAGCTGTGGCTTCTAATTATAATAGTGCTGCAATAGCTTCAAGTATGGACCCTTTAAAAGCTTGTAAACAAATACTACATCCTATTGGAGGCAACTGGAGGCTAAAGTGAAGTGGAACATAATGTGATTTCAATGGTGAAATTGGGATTAGCCACAGAATTACATAAAATGTGTTATTTAACCGACACTTATTACGCACAAATGCAAAATCCTTCATTTCAGGTTTAACTGGACAATAGGTTTTTAAATTAGTCTTAAAATTGATTACATTCTTCACCACAAAATATGCTTTCTGTTAGCAACGCAATTTTGAGGCCAGAAAACAATATTTTTCAGTTCCTTGTGTAGAAAAGCAAATTAAGTGTCACAATTCAAACTTGTAGCTGGAATATCAGATTGAAATGTACTGTATTATGGCATTCCACTTTTGCTTCTGTTATCAGTTACGATGACTACTATCACAAGTATGCTTATTGTACTGCTAACACATGAGGACCAAATACACTCCAGTTTAAAACAATTCCATAAAATAACAATACTGGGATTACGTGTGTCCATTGTTTTGTATTCTCATACCATGTTGTTGATGGAGATAACACTCTCGTCCAGAGACACAGCAGTGAGGAGGAAGTCTTTGGGATCGTAGATATCGAGTGGAGTGACTGAACCGTCACTGTACTGGATCCAGGCGCTGATCACCGCCTCCTGCAGGGGACAGACATGACAAGCAGTCAGACCATGTCCGTGCTTATAGATCAGCTGTGAGCGACGGATCAGGAAAGACAATCATTTTGAAACCACTATGTTAGATATAACTGCATGTGATATATCTATTGACAACATTTCAAAATGTATTTTTACATGCACGTTTGCTTGCGTAACTAACTACTCTCTTTAAAATGTATTTAAATGTGCGTTTAAATATGTTGACGAACCAAGATTGAGTCTTTGTCTTGATCAATTTTCTTCCCTAATTGATAATATTTTGACATTTGACAAACACTGCAGACATGAGTTAAACAGTTGAAATGTTTTCTTTCCATTAGAACATACGGTTAGAAAGAGGACTCCACAGTTTGCTGTGTGACAATCATCACAGAATAAAATCATTAAAATAAAGAAGTAATTACCCTAATCTTTATTATGGTAAAAATGCCAGCAGAAGCCTGAAAGTTACACTGTTAATTTGAAAGTGATTATGGCAGATTGTAACGATATGATAAACACAATTACTGTTCAACTCCTGTGATTACCGGCTCCAGGGAAAACTAAGCAATTGCAAAAGGGTTAAGATGATGCCTTTAAAACCTTATGCGCCAAACCTGTGTGAGGGCGGTCCAGTCAAACACGTGTGTGTCATGGTTTTAGATTAAAATGGTAAACCGATGCCCTGGGATATGTATTTTAGTAGATAGAGCTTTGTATGTAATTGTGATGTAATCTTGTCGTGTGTGCGCTCGTACCTGTTTGGGAGCATGCAGTAGCTCCATGGCGCTGGTGGTGAGCTGTATGGCCCGGCTGTTTCCAGGACTGACGGTCATGCTCAGAGATAGAGAGGACACCAGCTGGACTCCCATGTCAGAGATGGTCACCTGGATTAAAATGCACAACTTTCAAACCGATAGTCACTGCAGAAAGTGATCTCTGAGTAAAATGAAAATGCTTGGTGGTTGTTTTTCTTTTTGTAAGTGTACAAGGTGTTCTACGGTTGGATCATTTTACTATGAATTATGTGCCTAAATTCAAAATTGTATGTATGACAATTAATACATTGATTGGAAACACCATGTCATGTTGTACCCCAATTTATTTAATATACTTTAGACGATGTCTCGGATGTTGTGCAATGGAAAGTTACAGACAAAAAAATGGAGGTGGAGAGAAGTTGTTTACATTAAATTAAAACACATTTTCTGCTGGGACACAGTTGCTAAACAATACAATTATGAGCTATGGTGCACAGAGAGAAATTTAGATTTATTTAAAAATGATAATGAACCGCATTGCGTTTACAAAAACATACACATACAGATGGCATCATCCGAGTGGTGAAAGTCAGTGTGTTTTACCTTGTCGTCTAATACTGTGATGGTCTTCTCAGCCAAGATGGTGTCGGACAGAGGGGACAGCACCTGCAGGCGCACAGTACAATAAGAATGAAGAGTGACAATGTTCATACTTAAATGTACACCATCTTTTAGTTCTCTTTTGAAAAGCTATACAAAACTTAAACAACAATAAACCTTGCTGTCACAAAAAGGCTCAAAACAGTGTCTGTATCACACTTGCTATTGTGATCACAGAAGCAAGCATTTAAATACCTTTTGCAGATGTTTCCTCAATTCATATCAACGCAAAAAACGCACAATAAAAATATAAATAAAAAATCTCTAACTCGCTTTGTCCAAATCATTTAGAATAAACAATGCAACAGGCGTCAGACTGAGTAGAAGTGACAGAAACTTGAAAAAAATAAAAAAAAAGAGTAAGTGAGGGATGTCGAACACACAGAATAAATGGAGGAGGTGTCAGAGGGACGACACGCTGACAAATGGACCAGGACAGATCGCGCGAAGACCCGATTGGGAAGAGAGAAACAGACGCTGATACAGATTAGAGCTTGGTGCGGTATTGCACTACACTGCGCCTGGTGACAGGAGGACAGGCGCGTTTGATTGGTATACACAAAAAAGCTCTCAAGCAACATAGTCAATCCCAACCCCGACCAAGTAACAAAATGGGATGATTGACAGAAGCGGGATTGCTCCTCAAGACGGACGCAGTAGAAGAGGCAGCGACACAGAGACGGGAAGGCGGGGGGCAGAAGGGAGGAGGGAGGAAAAAAATTGAAATGTCAAACTACAAAATGACGCCTGTCGACTCATCTTGGGAGAATTGCTGGGTAAAATTCTCCCCTCTGGCTCTCACATCAAGTACAGCTGTTAGAATGGACGGAGGGGTGGTCGTGTATAAGGTGGTCCCCAGTCACACTCACACACACACACACACGCACGCACGCACACAAGCACACACACAATAAAACTCAGCTGCTCCACGGACACTGATGTAATCTCTGCAAGTAAGGTCCAGTTTTAGTCCATTCAGAAATCTATGACAATACGAGTAAAGTTTGAGAAATTGAATGAAACTAAATACAAGCCTTTTTGTTTATTATCAGTAAGTAATATATTTGACTACAGCACATTTTTACAGAACCAAGGTTATTGTCTTCTTGTTCTTAAAAATCAACAATTAATCAAGACATTTTCTTTTCACATTTTTCAAACATGTTTATCACCAACTATGTAAACAAAATAAATAAAAATGAAATTGACAATGAAGTGCCCTAAGTTTATGACACAAAATATTTAATCATGCATAAACCCAATATATAAAATTCACAACATCTCAAAACTTTTCATACATTGTGTTTGCCACTTTTATGCATAGAGCCATTCAATTCAGGCATTCATAAATCATGAAGGCGCCATTCATTTAGGCAATATGAAATGCTAGTTTATGTTCTGTCCATCACAAATCACCTCAATCATGAATATTCAAACCGACTGTAAGCACACACTTAAACTCTACATCCATAAAGCTGGCATTTTCTGTGCTTTCACCCCATATCAGCCATGTAAAACACACAACTCAACATCCACTCTCCGCCAGTCCCCCATGTAGCTTTAATTACAAAAGGCCAGCTCATTAGAATGCAGGCAGTGTGTATGCGCTCGTGTAAGTGCGTCGAGTGTGTAATTGCTGAACATAGCAGCAAGATGTCGGGGGCCAAATCCGACAGTTAATTGTGGCTAACAAGCTATGTAACAGGAAGAAGAAAAAAAAATCACAGAGAGAGAGCAAAAATTAGCGAATAATGTTTACATCATACACTCAGACACTTATGGTTGTAACCAGAGTTGCTAAATTACACCCGCTCCCCAAAATGGTTCACTCTCAACAGCCTCAAGTGATTTATTTTTTTGAATGCACATTCTTGTCTTCTTCTTGCAGGCAGTTGATGTTATGTGGAGGTTGGGTTTATAAATGCGACAATAGTTACATAGAGAAATGACTTTACTGTACCTGGATGGTGGTCATTCCCAAGTCTCGTCCCACCAGGATTCTTCCGTCAATCAGTTTGGCAATGCGAGGCTCATCCACCTGGAAGGTACAAACCACATTATTTTGGCTTTAAGAAGCTTAAAAAATGGTAGCTTTGCACTCATAAACACATTTTTAATAACATAATGGTAAATACAAATACTCTATATTATTGTTTTTCTCCTTCTTCCACTCCCCTCGGGGCGTGCTACTGTTTCAGACACTGATGCTGCTCCAGTGACGACTGAACCTGTCTAAGGACAGTTGATGCTCTGAGACAGTTATCTATTTTCTAAATTCCTGTGAATATTTTTTTTTGTCAGCTTTTGGTTGTATCATTGTTTGATTATCGAACCTTCTGTTTGTTGAATCAACAATACTAGAACCCCCATCGAGGCAACTGCTGTTGTGATTTTGGGCATTACAAAAATGATTTTGAATGGACGTTCAATTTAATTATTCCTTTTGATAACTAATTACTTGTACTTTTTGCTGACGTTTTGATATTATACAGTATTTTTTTTTTACAAACAACATTGTAGAAAAAGATTCCGTCGTAGTCATCTGGACTCTGTTTTAGAAAAAACAAAAAGTTTCGACTCTCATCCAAGAGTCATTCTCAATCTGTGAAACAAGTCTGAGAACTCAGGTTTATATCCTACTCTGTGAAAGCCCTGCCCACAGGGCGGGACCTCCTGATAATGGGCCATTGAAACTAACTGGGATGGGCCTATTGTGAACTGAGTACAAGAGGTGCCCACCAGCTCAGAGGGCACGAGGAAAGAGAAAAGCACGTCCGGAATGCTCTCTGCACCTGTGGATACCCGACTTGGCTCTGAAAAAGTGAAGAGAACCAAAAAGCAGGACAAAAGGGACAAAAGGGAAACAGAACCAAGAAGAAAGGGTGTCTCTATCTCTTATGTCTTGGGACTGTCAGAAAAACGGCAAAGAATTTTTAGACAACACAAAGTCCCTGTTTATTTCAAACCAAGGCAACACGTTAAGACAAAAACTGGTTCACCCTAAGGACAAGATGCCGAACACAAAAAGCAGAGCAATGTAGTGTATTCTATCCAATGCAGTGAAGAAAGTTGTAAAGAGCGGTACATAGGGGAGACTAAACAGCCACTGCACAAGAGGCTTTATCAACACAGAAGACACGCAAGTTCAGGACCCCAGAGCACTGTACATCTTCATCTCAAAGCCACAAACCACTCCATTGAAGACAGTGAGGTGGAGATTCTGAGCAGGAGAAAAGATGGTTTGAAAGAGGAGTTAAGGAGGCAATCTTTGTTAAAAAAGAGAATCCTTCCTTAAATCGTAATGGAGGTTTAAGATTCAACCTTCCGGTTGTTTATAATGGTTTGCTCAAATTCGAATACATTCGAATGCCAATCAGGTACACAGAGAGAAGGGAGCGAAAGTCAGTGCACAATAGGCCCATCCCAGTTGGTTTCAATGGTTTCAATTCCATTATCAGGAGGTTCCGCCCTGTGGGCAGGGCTTTCACAGAGTAAACCTGAGTTCTTAGACTTGTTTCACAGATTGAGAATGACTCTTGGATGTTTTTTCTAAAACAGAGTCCAGATGACTACAACTGAATCTTTCTACAATGGAACACTTCTGGACGAAAGAGGGATTACACCGACATAAACAACATTATTTAGTTTTTTGTACAAATATTGTACAGTATGATAATAAATGTACTGATGAAGAGAAGTTGTGGTACCCAGTTATTTTTTCTAATGAGTAAATGTTGTGTTTTCCCTTAAAGAGTCTATTGTAAAAGCAGCAATTTGTGACAGAATGAGACCACTTGCTAACTGTCTGCAGCTAACAATAAAACATTTAGGTTCTCATCAACGGAGTAGAAAGCAGCGCTTTGATTGGCTGAGCTTGGGTGGTTGGTGGCTGGCCATCTAAAAAAAAGTTCTAAAGCTGTGCACGAGCCTCAAAATAATGAATCTGGATATTAGCGATGCGCTAAAGGGTTTGTAAGAGCAAGGGTTGAATTAGACCCATTTAAATGTCTACTTCCAGTTTAGTGATGTGAAAATGAGCTACTCCAGCTCTGAGTTACCTTTAACTGATCCTGGACTAGTTGTGTGATGTCCGCTTGCCAGTCAGATCCAAGCATGTACACCATCTCTCCACCAGGATCCGATGATTCTGCCACAAAATGGGTCAGCACCCTCACCAAGGCGTACTGGTACTGTCGAGAGCAGAACAGACACTCAAAATCATCAATCAGACTTAAATATGAACGTAAACAGACTATGCAATGTTTTTAGAGGGAGGTCCGTGGCTTGCTTATGTCCAGGGAGATGATATAGCTGTCCTGGAATGTTCCACAGTATGGTATCAAGGGGGACATATTGTGCAAAATCAACTTTAATAAGGTTTTGACCTCGGTTCATCATTATCTTACTCAAAGTTGTATTTTGACTGATTCCTGTATGTCTGAGTAATCCTGTCCAGTCCTGCCACTGAGGCCCGAGTGCTCAGAGAACTCCAGTTTTCACTTACCCTTTATCCACGCCCACATATCCGTACTTTTGACTCTGAGTGATACCGATAGGGTTTTAAAATGTCACGTAGCCACTTTGAGAAAATGAAAACATATAAATGACATTCTGCGCCTTGTTACGGTGAAATGTCACTGAAGAGGCAGGGCTTATCAGTTCTGCAGTTTTGAACAGGAAGTCAATTGACCTGTTTCTATTTCTAAGCTGTTTTATATGTCGTTTTACAACTCACAAACTGTAAAATTATGATCTTCTAACATTTAAAATACCTGAAAAAAGCATAAAATGTCTCCTTTAAACATATATCTTGCATTTGGTGTTTTTTTGTGTTTTTATTGCTAAAGAACACATTGAAAGACATGCATTCTTACTATGAGCAGGTTCACCTCTCCACAGAGTTTACCTGTGACTTGGGCTGATGGCGTTGCATGTTTTTTTCCATGGAGATGCATATGTTTAATGTCATGTTGTGGAACACTCCAGGTAAAGCAATACATACATGGGGGAAAAAAACAGTGGCAAACCCTCCACCAGAAAAGTTACAAAGTGGCCCTTTAAACGGCTGAACAAACTGGCTCTGGCGATGGTGAGTGATCTAGTTCTACCAATACCTGGAGGGTGCAGCCTTTGCCCTTCTTCTCGTCGTCCTCATCGTCTTCACTGTCTCGAGTGGGTCTGTGAGAGAAAGAGGATCAGATGATCAGGTAAAGAATGCTAATCTAGTCTCAGGTTTTAGCTGCAGGTTACACCTCCTCTGTGAGAGACAGCGTTCTTTATTCTGAGTCTAATCCACTCTGCTCAAGAACACACCCCTCAAAGTTACTTGTCTTACCCCTCACCAAAGCCCCAACGGACATTACTGGCTTACATTTTACACTGTTTTTTCCGCAATTTCTTGACTAGATAGAATGTTTTGTTTTTTTCTCAGCTCAAAATTGCTTTAGTTTCCTTCACAGACTGTATTGTGTTACAGCTGCATGCAGAGGTGGAAAGAGCCGGCCTCACTGTGGTTTACACAGGCAGGGCAATCTTTCTCGCTCTCCAATTCTTTTTTTCTGTTTGTGTTTTTATCATCTAAAAGCACTTTTAGCAGTAATGTGACAAAATCAAACAGCATGTAATGTGTTTATTCTCTGAAAATTCGAATAATTGCTATTGCATATTTAAATATCGTTTCATTTCTGTTTACAAAACGGACAGAATGTAATGTCACACATGAAACGTTCCCAAGCAGAAATGTTAAAGATTGCATGACAATTTTAAGATATGCAGGTGAAAAGGCCATGTTTTTATTATATAATGGTGTTTTTGTAACATAACAACACATATTTTGTTGTGATCCAAGACGCTTTAAAATATTTGTTATCAGAATGATAATAATTCCAGAATGGAGGCAACTGGAGGCAAATGAAGTGGAGCATAAGATATTTTCAATTATTAACTGACAGATCTAAAGGCTAACGATTGGAAGTTTTTATAACAAACAATTTGGAATTTCCAATGTAGAAATGTCAGTTAGTTTGCTTCTGTATTAAAAGAAAAGAGGATGGACAAAATAGGAATTTCTAGGTTCCAAAATCTGTTTTAGCTTCATAAAACGTATAATTTTACATGTAGATAAAAGGGTAAAAGAATTGCGGACTCAACATTTCTGTAAGTATATGTGAAGGGAAACCTAAAAATCAGGATAATCAGTCATAATCTCCTATTAGACAAACAATTGTTGTGAAATACAATAGAAAATGTGTTCAAATCAGTGATAGAGTAGTTTTTATTGGACAAAACCAATTTCATGTTAGTTTGTGATGTTCTGAGACTGATTGAATTTTTTTTTAATTTAAATTGCATTTCGTTTCACCATATTTTTTGCCTCCATTCCAAAATTTTGAATGATTTTGTTTACAAACTTTTAAAAAGGTCTATAGAGCTCATACAATTTTCAAGACAATGCTAAACCTATGGAGATTTTAAGACACTAATTACTAAACTTAACATTCATTAAAAAGTATTTACCAGTAATGGCTCAGGTTGTTCCATGGCTGTTTTGTTTACTTGTTTTGGCAAATGTATCTCTATGCACATTTAACAAACCAGCTGCAAACATGGCGGATTTCCATAGTAACGGACGTGTTCTGACGTTCCATCCGAAGCTATATACACAATGCTTCATACTAGTTGACACGGTAACATTATTACCGTATTTTCCGCACTAGGATTATAAGGCGCACTGTCAACGAATGGTTTATTTTCGATAATGTTTCATATATAAAGCGCACCGGTCTATAAGGCGCATTAAGCGAAACAACAGTCAGATAAGTTAGTCAGGTAAACTTTCAAACGCGTTCAACTCATTCAGCTCAACATTGTTCAGACGTAAACAAGCGTATTCACAATAACTCCCAACCTTGTTCAGTTGCAACACGTAAAAAAAACCACAGTCTGATACCGCTAAATGAAACATTAGCGTAATCACATTAACTCTCAACCAGAATTAATCCATATTTAGGGCGCACTGGATTATAAGGCGCACTGTCGTTTTTTGAGAAAATTAAAGGCGCCTTATAGTCCGGAAAATACGGTATATGTCTAGAAAAAGCACACCACAGGAAACTATGATACATAAAACAGGAGTCAGAACATAAGGCTCTCTGCAGGTTTTGTGGCTGGATCTGGAGTCAGAGACACAAGGTCTTTGTTGTGCCCCCCCTCTGTGTCGTATCTACACAGCCCCAAGCATACACGCATTACCTCCACCCTTTCCCCCCGCCGGCCCTCACTCCACAAAGCCCATATAACAGGAGTTCTATGTCCCAGTCCCACCCAGAGTATGTACGTGTGTGTGTGTGTGTGTGTGTGTGTGGGCGCGCGGGTGAGGGAAATATAAAAGGTGTGCTATCTGAGCAGAAATTGGTGAGATTGAAAAACGGGCCCAGTCGAAAGGGAAAAGCTGTGAGATAAGACATAACGAAATGGAGATGCAAACCCACAATGCATATAGAATCTCTCTTATTTTAGGTTTTAACTGAACTGTTGGTAGGCAACATTTGAGGTATTTGAAACCACTGGATATGCATGAACAATTTTGGGGAAGTTGTTAATAAAAAAATATACAGAATGATAATATTAAAATGTAACTATAGACCAAAAGTTTGTGAAGAAAAACATTGTAAATTCTGTAATGGAGGCAAAAGTGAAAAGGAACATAATGTGACTTCAATGGAGAAACTAAGATTAACCGCGGAATATCATAAAATGTGACAAATCAAGGTGGTTTTGGAAAATGACAAAAACTGACAAAAAAGATTCATATTAGCGATATCAGAGTTTGGTTTAAAGATATTTATTGAGGTATATTACATTATTTATTTATTTTAAATAGGAGATCATGAAAGACACTTTTGATGAACATAAAGATAAAATCCAGATTTTTATGTTTTTCATTTTCTCTACGAATATGGATTACATACTTTACCACAAATTACATTTTTGTGTGAAGCTCAAATCAAATTTGAGGCTAGAAAATAGAATTTTACCATCCTTTGAAATATAGACGCAAACTAAATTACATTGCTACCCTATAAATTTAAATATTGTGGCTTATTTTTTGTTAAATTATTAAAATCTATTTGCATTTTGATCTGTTGTCAGTTTCTAATTGAAAACACGTGGTTTTCTTCATTTTGTCTCCAGTTGCCTCCATTCTGGAATTTTGAACATTCTTATGACATAACATATTGAAGGGTCTATTGAAACCTCATAATTATGTTTACATTAGTTACATTTGTTGGAGGAGCAGTTTTAGTCACTGTTTATGAAAGGAATAGAAACCGTTAAGTCAATTCTACATCTAAACAGCACAGAAAATCAACAAGCTCATATGTATATAATTATGTACAGTATATACACATATGGCTTGTCCTCCTTTCTTAGTTCATTAATGTGCGTGTGTGTGTGTGCGCGTGTGTGTGCGCGTGTGTGCGCGTGTGTGCGTGTGCTGCAGAGGGGCGTGGTGGTTTGCAGTGAGACTGATGCTGAAGCCATAATAGTTGTCAAGAGAATAGCTCCAGAGGCCTTGACCTTAGAGGAAATTATGGAGTGCCTCTCATGATATGTGCTCTCAAGTGGCCCATTCAATAAGTACTTTATAACACAAACGCATAACACAGCAGCGCACATTAGGCTCGGTAATATGGCAAAAAAATAATAATAAAATAAAGATAAATAAAGAAATACATATTTATTTTATTATTTATGTATCTATTATATATATGTATCTATTATATATATGTATCTATTATATATATATATATATATATATATATATATATATATATATATATATATATTTTTTTTTTAATAAATAAAGTTGGCTTTCAGTATTGAATTCTTGACCTTGTATAAACAGACCTTTAAATCAGTTCCATTTAACACACACACACACACACACACAAAATCCTCAAAATAGACAAAAACATGTTTTTCTTTTCATTCTGGGTGGTTTTTTAGCACTAAAATGTACACAAACCTTTGTCCTTGCTGTGAGCGGGCTTGCTTCTCCAAAAATCTGACTCACACTCGGTCTGGAGGGGCCTAATCTGCTTGTTTTCATGGAAATGTCGTCCCTCTAGTAGAGCTTGTACCAAGTGTTGAGTCATGTATGGGGCTGGCATGAGCTCACTTTGTTTACCTGTGCTGGTTCAAAACCCATGCACTACTGAGATTACTCTTGGGCAAGACACTTGCCTGTCTGAATGCGTTATCGGGTCTGAGCCTGCATGATGTGTGATTATTTCTGTTAGCAGTAGTGCAGGCTCTCACCTCCTGTTAGTGACGATGGGCACTCTCCAGCCTTTGACCTGGCTCAGCTCTGTGTCCGACACATCGATCTGAAGAGGGAGCTTGGGCACCCACACTGTGAGCTGCAGCTGCGCCCACAGGTGAAGGTAGCTGAAGTTCACCGCCAGAGACTGTCGGCCGCGCATCTCCTTACCATTCACCAGCACTTGGTCACAGTTTGGAGACACCTGGATATACAGACGATTGCAAAACTTTATTTAATCAGCATCAGAACAAAACTATGACATTTAAAGGGTTAGGGTTGTTAACAACACATCACAGTCTGCCTGAAGGAGTTCCAATTGCTTACATTTGTATTCAACCTGTTAAGCATTTGGAGACCCTTTTTTTGGAAAGGGAGAAAAGAGGGAAAGGTTAATATTATGCCACTCTTACAGGTGGCATTTTGGTTTGTGATTATGTAAGAACTAGCATTTGAGATCGACAACAGAAAGATGTGTGGAACTTCTTAAATATTCATTTCATGCATACAATACTTCCCATTTGCACATGGATACAAATCTGAGTAAATATTTCATCAAATAGTAAAATAAGTCCTTGTATTGTTTGAGAATGTAGACAGCCATTTAACTCGGATGTGACAGGTGGAACAGTGCCGGAACAGTGCCGGCGCAGAGCCCGATCCCGTTTCACCCTTTTCACCTGACACACTGAGACGCATCAGGATGACGGCAGTTTGGACCGACCATTCACATGAAACCCAGAGCTCTGTCACAGGGCCATTATTTCTGACAAAGTGACACGTTTTAATTAAGCTGGTGAAGGTTCATGAACGTTTTTAGTCGTTACAAAGCCTGTCCTCAAGATGCACATCTGGTGTGGATGGGTGGAATACTTGATTACTTTGGAGGGGGGGGGGGGGGGGGGGGGACACACACACCACGCTATAGTGTATGGTTTGTGAGAAAATCAGACATGTCATTTCTAAACTAGGACTCTTTGGGTAAGTTGAGATGTGATCAAAAAGGGAAACGTTTTTAATTTAACCTAGTGACAAAACACAATATTGTTTTTATGAATGTTTTTTTCCATCATCATTACATCAGATGAAAAATAACATAATGCTTTATGTTATGTATGACAAAATAGTTTCCTTTCCTCTCACACCTCAAAAAATGGTGTGAATGAGCACTTTTTATTTTCCTTTTTTACCGAATGTCTTTGATCTCTTTCGAGGTTAACATTTTGTACATCAGAGCTAAAGCGTTTCTCGTTTCAAAGCTTTTAATTTGTTTCAATTCCACTTTCTTCTTCTCTTTGCTTCCGCTGCCAAAACATAAAAGAAGAGGTGTTTTTTACTTTCCAATTTCTTTTTTTGCCCATAACTTTTCTATCTTCCGGAACATTTGCTATTGCTCCGCGTTGACCCCCCTTGCGTCTTTGTCTCCCCCTCCCTTATTGGCGCGCGCCTCTTCATCTTCCTGCCTCTCGAAAACCTGATTTACCGCTTGTTAACATCAAAGGGGACGTTGGGCTGTGGGTGCCCCAAACTATTTCTCCAAATCATTTTTTATATTTCAGGTGTAAATCAGGGTGAAAGCGCTGGTGCTGCCTCGACTTTCCAATGAGACAGTGGAGCAGCGAGCGCCCACTATGTCCATTGTCCAATTGGGTCATTTAGAGCAGGCCTGATCAATGACACCGGCTCTCGGACTGCGCCGCGCCACGGGAACTTCAAGTGTGCTCTCATTCTGCAAGCTGTTTATGAAACTGAAGAATTAGTCCGCAAAATATAAACACAGAAATGGATCATCTTAATTTGATTTTGAATTTTTTTTTTAGTTTGATTTTCATTTAATTTGTCTAAACAGATTTTTATGTTAACCTAAAACACAATAGGGCTGCAAGACAAATCACAATCAAATTGAAATTAGAATACTTGCAATTAGCAAATCACAAGGACTAAAATTGTTCAGCTAAAAATAATTTGCAAATAGATTGTCCTGTCTTATTATGCAAAACTTACTAACCATGTAGTTTAGAACTCAACACAACAAAATGTACTGAAATGGATGTGATTCGTTTGTTAGTTTAGCAGTTCAGATTTCAGTTACTCACAAATGTTACTGCTGCTGGACTGGTTTAAAATGCTGGACCTTTGAACAGAATGCTACGAACAAAACATAGTCACGAACTGAATTGTCAGAAAATGTGCAATTAAATGTGTTTCTTATGGCATCTGAAAACTACTCAGAGAAGTGCAAGTTTATTAAAAAGTTACACAAGTAAATGTAATTAAGTACTACACTGGAACATAACTGGGAACTTCTTGATATTGTCTCTATCATAAAATACCAGGTTTAAATCGCTATACGCTCTGAGATAACAGAGGGCAAGCTGGCTGACAAAACTTTGCAACGCTAGACTGAAAGTTATTTTAGAAAACATATTAGTGATGCACTAGTGGGAGCCAACACAGACATTATCATTATTTTCTCTGATTTGATGTTTGGCGAGACTACTTTTATTTCATGCTCATAAACTTGGCTGACCGCAGTCACAAAAAATGCAAAAAGGAGCCAACGACTAAAGAACAAATGTATTGGTGTTTTTAGCTGAGTTGGAGCTTTGAGGACACTGAGCAATGGATTTAATCTGTGTGTTTCTGAGAGAGACAGAGCGAGAGGGGAGCAGATCTAGAACAAACACAGAGAACAATGGCAAAGGCAGAAAAAGGAAGATGCAACGTGTAAAAAGAGCGCAAAAACCAATGAGGAAAGTGGAGTTGGAATTCCACCATCATCAAAACACAGCAGTCCACCACAACAAGCGGACGCACAGGTACAGAACTTTATACACTCCTCAGCACAAGCACAAAGGCTTATGTTTATAGGGAAAGTTGAACTAGTTTCATCTTAAAATTTAACATTGTAGGTTGGCCATGTTTTTTTTATTATATATATATATAAATAATAATTAATACATATAAATGAATAATAATGATTAATATAATACTGGTGCTAGCTCATTTCCAGAATGTATTATTTAATTTATTTTATTCCATCACATAGTTTCGTAGTTATGCTTTTTCGAGAACTTAGTATTAAATGTTAACATATGTTCGTAGCTCTAAGTACAGAGCTGTGGGCAGAGATGGGGGGTAAGTGAATACCGAAATGTTCTGAGCGCTCAAGCCGCAAATTTATGAGAATACTCTGAGTAAGCTAATGATGCTGTAATGATGTTTTACATAATGTCTCCTTTAAACTTTGCAGATATTGTCCAATTCCTGTAACTGGTATATGACGGCGTTTTACCAATCAAAATAAACTCAAAAGTGATTTCCCGTTGCACCACCAGATGGAGTAGTGAGTTGTGGCAGTACATTATTTTCAGTGTACAAGTACTCTATTAAAACATGTCACGTCAAAAGAAAACAACAACCAAAAGCCCCTCCCCCCCTCACATTTCCTTTGCGCAAAAACACACTAGGAATCCCCAAACTTTTCCGCCTCTTCTTTCTCATTTAGCACCGGTCCCTGCGGCAGCGTCATTTATTTACATCTACATTCATCTTGCTCGGAGCTAAGTGATCTATCTGAATTTACAGCCGCTATTCCCTCCCTTCTATGGCTTACCGATTTCCAAGATTAGTCTCTCAGATGTGTATTTTCACCATGCACCTCGGATCCATCCATCTCCCTGGCTCTCGGATTTCATTTTGCTACCTTTTCCCTTCTGTTTGTTCAATACACACACACTCGCGGCTTCTCCCTGTTGCCTGTTTTGAGTCACTCTCCTGCCGCGGGCGAATCCAATCCATCTGACTTTAGGAATCATATCATCCAATCAGAGCCCACTCAGCAGACAGGGGCGGGCCTTAGGGGACAGACTAACCTGCTCTGTGATGGGATTAGACCTCCCACCTGTCTGTCACAGGGGAGAAAGCTTGCATCGTGCCGCTTGCCTCCATGCGGTTTAATATCGTTCAGCTTCTGTTTATTCCACACGCACTCCATACACTTCACAACATTATCATTCTGTAGCGCCACACTAAAGTCCCGTTTGATGAGGATAATAGAGAAGTGATCGAGAGGGCGGTTTGAGGGCTACACAATCCCATTAGAATTTAGCAGAGTATTACTGACCAAGTCCATTTTAAATTCAGAAATTGGAAGAGTGTAATGGTAATCCGTGGTCATTTGCGCAAAAGCCATCTGACTGTCTGAAAGAAAAGCATGTTTACTCTGCCATTACAGCTGATTGGCGGCAATTACGTTGACCATAAAGAGACACAGGAAACTAATATAAGCCAAACAACAACGAAACACCATCCAATAGGTTATTTTTTTTTTAAACTAAATAGCTGTAATCAACATTGGAAATCTGTGGGCAGATAATCAACATTTAAACTGCAGTGCCCAACTCCTTCTATTTTTTGCTGTGAGCAAATCATATATTTTTTCTCCCATAGAGCAGTAGTTCTCAACCTTTTTCAGTAACGACCCCCATAATAACACAAGTTAAACACAAAAAATAGGCTACTCACAAAGGGATAAAGTAGCTTTGTTTCTTTTGATTGATTTTAGGCCTAGAGAAATTCAGGCCAGCCATTTGAAGGGTGTCAAGCCCTATTACATACATTTTCAATATTCCCCACATCATCTGAGGACCCCCTCAAATCATTTCACAACCCCCATGGGGCTCCCAATCCCCATGTTACATTGTGAAAAAAAAAAAAATGGAACTAGTGATGGGCAACTCGATACAAAATATTGATTTACATCGATACCGACAGCGGTATCAAAAAGTACAGATACTTGAGCAAAGATATCGATACTTAAAATTTCTCAAACAAATACTGTTTTTTAATAAATTGGTTTATATTTTTGTAACTTTTTCATAGTTGAGTAGTTTCAATGCATTTTAGTCATTGGTATCGGTATCGGATCAATATTGCAATATGTTTCGCTATTTGCCATAGTATTACGTGGTATCGGATTGAATAAAAAAATCATAGGTAGCACCCATCACTAGTTGTGACAAAGTCAGACAATAAACTTTTTATAGTTCTTGTAAAAAAGAGCTTGGTGAATAAATGGTTACATATATATGATGTATATATATATATATATATATATATATATATATATATATATATATATATATATATATATATATATATGTATATATATATAGATAGATAGATAGGTAGGTAGGTAGGTAGGTAGATAGATAGATAGATACATTAGATATAGATGTATATATAAATATATATAGACATGTGTGTGTTATATATGTATATATGTATATATATGTGTGTATATATATATATATATATATATATATATATATATATATATATATATATATATATATATATATGTGTGTGTACGTACATACTAGAGAGAGAGATAGAGAGAGAGTTTTAAATAAAACATTTCTTAAATGCATACATTGTTTTTATAATGTGTGTGCTGTTATATTTTCTCCCCAGGTCACCCCTGGAAAAAGAGGTCTTGATCTCAATGGGTTCTCACCTGTTACAATAAAGGTGAATAAATCAAACAATAACATCACACAGTCATACTGTGTATTGGTTCACATAATCAGTCGTAGTGACTGAAGTGAATATCTAGCAGCTCACAGCCGCATGCTGGGCTGAGGGCTGTAGCAACAAAAAAGATTCCTCTTCTGCAACATCCCCGAAGACCCTGTCTGTCGTTAGAAATGGATTCAAGGAAATCCTTCCAGACAGAGACTGTTTGTTTCAGGTAGTTAGCAGCTGAATAATGGTAGTTTATCATGTAGCTATACTAACAAACGTTAAAATAAACGCCTAGTATTAACAAGCCTCATTTCCAACTGTCCGGGTGCTATAGTTTAGGATCAGACAATCACTCACCCGCACCCAAAGTCCATGCTCTCGAAAGCTTTGAGGCTTGTCCGGTGCAGAGGGCTTGTGGAAGAGGAAGCTCAGAGGTAAATGTCCGCAAACGTTTATTGTGGCAAGTTGTCGCTGCTTTTAAGTATCAGCGACTCGCTGCTGTAGATAAAGATCAAAGCCCATAACGACTGCCTTTTTTTTTCAGTTTTATGTGCTTTTTTTCATGACTATCTTACAGCGGGAATAGGCAACAGCATGAGGTGACTTCTTCAAAATGACAACAAGTAAGTCACGTGACATAAACCCATGGATAGTCACATCTCAGCTGACATAGTTCATTTGAATGGTTTAGGTTGTGGAACTGGCGGATAGTTGTTGATAAAAGTAGGAAAAAGGAAAATCGAATATGAATTCTTCTGGTTCAGGGCTGCCGATCACAGTATTTACTAAACTGCATATTTACTTTGACACACTATTTTCACTTTGGTGCTGATCTGAAATGTCCATGCCTCTCTGTTTTATGTAATAAAGGCGACACAAAGTATGTTTAAAAACTTTCTTCATCTTGAGTGTCTTTGTCAGTGAGGTCTGCAGAGCATTACGAGGCAGAGGACTGTTCTCTCCTGTGTGAGAGGAGACGGGCTTTTCTCTCTGAACTCCTTGGCTCCTGTGTGAATTAGTGCGCTTATTAGCATAGGGATATAAGTCAACACTGTCACATTCTCCTCCATCCCGCCCCAATATGTCGCTTTGTATGATCACCTCCAACCCAATAAACGCCCTATTGTGTGTGCAGGGTGCTTTCCTAACTTCCACCGCACACTAACTTACTTCATACTCTCAAATGTTTGTGTTCAGTTTTAACATTTTGGTATCACTTATTCTTATATTTTGATAATTAATTACAAACTGATGACTCTTTCAGTGGCCATTTGTACAGTTAGTACAGCCAGCAAAGGTCTGGATTGACAAGCAAACGTCAACACATCTCAAAATTAAAATCCGTAAAAATTAGAACCGACATGTGGTGCTATGATTGTTTCAACCACATCGTCTATTTAAGTTCTTATAGTCCTGAGTGGAGCGCAGCGCTGTCGGAGCGAGTTAGCGACCATAGAACGCATGTGTTATTCCTCCACACAAAGCTAATCATAGTGGTGATTACCTGCTTGTACTGTGACCGTTGGTGCCCCTCTCAATTTTACACTACATGATTTCATAACAGCAGCGCGCCGCCGGCCTAAGTGGATGTAAACATCAGTGCGGTGTTCGCTGTCTGCCGCTAACAGCCTGCAGAGGGAGGACACTGGGCTCTGCACCAGCAATACTGCACTTGATTTGGAACACCTCTCTATTGCTCTTTTTCTCTGTTTCGTTTTTTTACAACTTCTAAATGGACTAGGCGTGCTGGCAGATGTGGTCTACATGGAAAAGCAGGGCAGTGAGAGGCATGGGAATGGCTGGAGAGCAAGGTAATTTGAGTAGTGGAAACAGCCCGGCTCTGATCAGGATCCCTCCGGAGCTATTCAGGACACGTCCACCCGGGACAGGCCTGTGGGGCAGGGTCTGAGCACAGAGCACAGATTATACGCCCCAGACAGTTCACATGGGGGAACGGATCAGGGAAACGACAGGGACTGCATGGGAGGGCAGATCACCACTGCTTAGTTTCTCACTTAAAGATGATAAAGATAACCTCTGACAATGGACTTTTAGTAGTATAGCTCAGTGTTCTTTATACTTGTAAGATGTAAGACATTGCCAGCTCCCTCACTCATGTGTTTGTCGACTAAGTTGCAGACTGTACATGTTCTATCAGAATTGTTCATATCAGCTTTGGTGCTGATTGATTAACACCTGTGTATTTACAATCCCAGACATTTATGGGACTGATTTACAGTTAGATTCACATTTTTGGAAAGCTATTTAAATTCATTCAGAAATTTTTTTTGCAGTTCCTTGTCATATTAAAGCATATTACTGAGTAAAATTTATTTAATTTATTGTGGCTAATGTACTGCAATACTTATTAATATATATATGATATATTCTGTATCGCAATATGTTGGAAATACAATGCATATTGTATTGGGCCCTATTTACTGTGATCATATTGTGAGAGCGTATCGTCCCAGCCCTACTGAGTGGACCGACCAAAGATGTTGGATCATTATGACCTTTTGTCCATGTCAAGTCCATTTCCAAATAAACTGAGTCAAAACCAGTGCTTCACGAAAGCTAAAACAAAAATTGTACGTAGGTTTTTGTTTGTCACTTTTTGTTTTTCAACAACAACAAAATGAGGGAAGGTTGTTTTGGCTGTAAACAGATTTCAGATGAGGACAGATCGTCTGACACATCCAATGGAGTCAACTGTGAAAATATAAAACCATCCAAATTCAGTTTAAAGGCGAACATCAGTGAAATTGCTTTGATAACTTCTGAAATCCCTAACACATGACTGCAAACTGGTTTCACATTAAGTATTGACCCAGAGTATATTCAAAGTAATTTCTTAGGTATACAAGGGTGGGGGAGAGTCTTTTCCATGTAACACTTTGTCATCAGGGGTCAAACACGGGACAGAGACACGCAGAAGTAGAAGACAGCTATCAACTGTCCCATGTCTCTCTGACAGGACACTAATGCACCTCCAGGACCCAACATGGCTCCCCGAGGGGCCCCAAAATGGAGGCACAACAACAGCTGCCAAAATGTCAGAGTGAGACAGAGAAAGTAATGGGCTTCAGGAACACGGAGCTGCACACAGGATACTTAGGGAACTATCAAAGTCATTTACTGCAATTCAGCCAACATGATGGCTGTTCTTTAACTAACCAGTTAAAAAAATCTTATCTTATTTTTTTTACTATATTGAGGTATATTTTTTATAACATGGTGCTTAATAATCCTGCAAACACACCCAAACATTGTGTTGATACGGGCCTCAATTAAACACAATAGAACACAACAGAAACTAGCAATGGTGCTTTTTCATTCTAAATCCCTCAGCGCTTCTGGCTACTGAAGTTATGCATGTCCTCGGCAGTGTATTTTAGCATGGTAACGAGTGGCTAATTAGTTATTGATGGAAGTCAGTCAATGGAACGCAAGTGAGAGGACGAGGAACGACCTCCGCCATTACACACATATGCAAGTTTATTATATGTTGTATGTTATATGTATATGTTATATGTATTTCTTCGTTATTTATACAATGCATTCAAAATCTGTCATTTACCAGGTGAGACATGTACCAATGGTGGACAAAGTACTGAATGTTGTTATTAAAATAAAAGTGCAGATACAGGAACAAGTTCATGCTTCTAAAAATATTTTTGTGCAGATTTCAGATAACTATTAAAGAGTGAAATCTGGTAATCGTGGTAAAGAATTGTCCTGATTTTTTAGTCAACAAGTTTTTCAATGTTACTCGACCTTTTCTATGTGCAGTACATTTTAGTTTGCTCAAAGCCAGGAATTGAACTACATTTTTTGCATTCATGTCATCATGAATGCAAAAAATAAGCCCTAAAATCATTTTACAAAGTACTTTTCACTTTTCAAATAATGTAGTAGTAAATTATTTAAGTAAGTACAGATACCTAAAGTGTTACTTAAAGGGCCTATATCATGCAAAATAAATGTTTCAGAGCTCAGAGCTTACAGTGCCATTGGTAACTCGTATATGTGCCCAAAGGGGTTTTTTCCAATTGATTCCTGCAGTCTTTAGCAAGGGAATAGGCATCCTTCGTCATCCTTCCCCTCGAATGAGCAGACGAACGGGGCCTACTCACCAGGATGAGTCACCCTGCTGCACGCTTCCCAGTTTCAGCCCATCCTCCAGAAGTACCCCCTCCCCCGCGCTCGAGAGGAACCGCGGCTATTTAGACACAGTTAGCTTCAAACGCTACTTCTTTTGTTCCAACGCTGCTGCCGCAGACATGTGCCACTGTGTACACTCTAGGCCACGTCGCGGGGTGGGCGGGGAACGCACGCTCACACTGAGACTACGTCACGGGTTGGGCGGGGAAGGCGGATCGCTCTTCGCGAGGGTGGGGGCGAATCTCAAACTAAGCCGTCTGCATTGGTAGAGGGGTCCAAGATATGGGTGATATTTCATAACTATTATGTTATGGGTGTTGCACAACACTTATTATTATAAACTACGCCCTTAAAGTAGACTTGGAAACGGGAAAAATAGCATAATACAGGATCTTTAAGCACAATACTTTCATTCTTGTACTTTGTTATTTTCCACCATTGCAATGAATGCCTTGTTATTTTACACCACAAATAATCCGCACAAAAAGACAAATATATACATTACCATAGCGATGTTCCGCTTCCGTTGGGTGATCAAAGTCCTTTACATCAAACAGTAACTCACTCATTGGAAGTCAGGTGTGGGTTCAGTGTATTGCTCAATGACACAACATAAGTATGCATTATTGGGACCGCCACTGATCAAACCACCAACCTTCTAGATAGAGAGTAAGCTCTATACCAACTTATCTACTGCTACCCCACGGAAAATGACACTATTTCTAAGTTTGCCAGACCATATCTGAACATAAAAAATAAGTTAAAGGGAAAGCATGTACTTATCAAGGTGTAATGTAATGTACTGAAAAAAAAAGGTTGACATAAATTCAAAATTAAAAGGTGCCAAAAATGTTGCCATCTCCATGTAGACAAGCAGGTGATTTCACCAAACCATACATTTTGGCAATAAAACACCAGAATACATGAAAAATATTATGTTAATACCATATTGTGGAACATTCCAGGCAAAGCAAGATTATTTTCATGACAAAGCAGGAAAGCAGGTGGCAGATCTTCCACCAGAGAACATACATAGTGCACCCTTTATAAGCTTGTGATTCATATATATACAGTAAAAAGAGAAGTGTATTTAAACAATCAATTACTGTTGACAAATGCGGTGAAATTACATTGTAAACAGTTCATTACATCCCATTTGTTTTTCAGATGAGGGAATATCCTATTCATTTTTTTTTATTTATCCTGGCACATAAATCCTCAGAAAAAGTCATCACAAGTATAAAACAAGGTCATAAATAGTTCTATCAGGATTGTAAATAGAAATATGGAGCCAGTATTTCATGGTGTTATTCTGTCTGCTCATATTGCACAACAGCAGTAAAGCCATTGTTTACTGTTGTGACACTGAAACTGTAGTCTACTTCCTGTCACTTTTACGGTACGTCTCCAGGGTAAAACTTTCACTTTTTTGCTGACGTACCAACAAAACGTCTTTGTGAGATCTGAAAAATAGTTTGCAGCCCCTCAAGGTCGCTGCTCGCCCGGAGAGATAGATGGGTGCTGGGTGTCACTAATGGTCCGGTGTGATGTTGTGCACCAGAATAGCGGGCCAATTCCTAAGCCTGTTACTGCTAAATGAAAGGAGTGTGTGCTAACTTTGTGTGTGTGTGTGTGTGTGTGTGACCCCTGGCTTTAATCCATTTTACCTTTCGTTCACTTTCAAGGCTAGAACTGACCCACGGCAACAGGAAGGCATCCATTCTTACTTAAAACCTACTCCAACCTTCTCCCCTCCTAGTCTTATTCTCTTCATCACATTTTTATTTCTTTAGAAAATGTTACATTTGAGTACAGTCAGAAGGGATCATAAGACCTGTGGTAGACAAAAGTTAAACTATTGTACTTAAAGGACAAATATTATGCATTATTAGTATTTTTATTAGCCCTTAAACATGCTCTTGAGCACCTTGAGCATGGCATCTCATGTTTTAGAACTAAAAAGAAATTGTTAAAAATAAACAAAAGGGTGTTTGTAGCTCTGCTGTTTCCAGTGGGACTAGCTGAGGTTTGGCGCCATCTACTGGCTGCAGAGGGAATTACACAGAGTTTAAGATGAACATAGATCCATAATCATTTCACACATTTCAAGCCGACATCTCATTTCCGTGTCTCAGCATGCAGTTGTACTGATGGTAATTAGATAGGAGAAAGTCCCAGAACAAGTCAGATCAAGAAAATATCAGTATTCGAGGAGATTCAGATGGGGAAAGGACTTTCTAACCAGGATTATGAAGCTCAAAAAAAGTACATTTTGCATATGTGTTCTTCAAATAAAACGTTTAGGTGCTTGCCTTTTTATTTTACAGTGGATACTTTTTACTTTTAGTTCTCTACTTCTGATAGCAGGTATATATACTTTCTATTCCACTATATTTTTGAATAACATTAACATTCTTTGCTCCTGTATCATACTTTCACCACAGCATAAGATTACTCTTTTGCCAATTTTGAACAGGAAGTAAATGGACCAGGAAGTAAATGGCCGCAATCAGAATCAGAAAAGGTTTATTGCCACTTGTTTTGGCATTAAGGTGCAACATAAAACACTGATCAATAATAAAAACAACATATATGAAATCAAAAGGGAATGCATTAGATTTAAAATTATTATAGCATAAAATAAAAATAGGCTTACCATGTACACATGAATTTACAGTTAAATTTACAGTTGTGAGTGCAGAATGTGACAGTGAGTGATTGATTAAATTGTAGTTAAAGTGACAGGTGTTTAAGAAGTGTTCATGAGTCCCACGGCAGGGGGAACGAAACTATTCTTGTGGCGGGAGGTTCTGGTCCGGATGGACCGTAGCCTCCTGCCTGAGGGGAGTGGCTCAAATAGTCCATGTCCAGGGTGAGAAGGCTCAGCTGTGATCCGACTTGCTCGTCCTGCAGAGTTGGAAGTCTGCAGCCGATCACCGTTTCTCAGCAGAATCGCACAATGCGCTGTAGTCCTCTGTCCCTGGCTTCAGCGTAGCATCAGCGGTGAATTGGAGGAGGTTGAGGATGTAACTCAGTAGACGGCTGTGTAAAAACTGTACCATCATCTTGCACTGGCATCACTTATTACACACATCACACACACACAACACACCACACACCACATACACTACACACACACATATCACACACACACACCAACACACACAACCACACACACACACACACACTACACCACACACACACACACAACACTCAACACACACACCAACTACACACAAACACACACACATACACACACATGCCACACACAGGCCCACACACGACACACACACACACACATTCACACACACACACACAAGTGAACAACACACACAGTATAATATATATAATACACATACACACATACACCACAAGACACATCATACACACATACACATACATATATACACACACACACCACAACAGAACACACACACACACAACACACACACACACACACCACACACACACACACAGCCACACACACACACACACACAAACACACACACACACCACAGCACCCAAAAACCTTTGCTCAAATGCTAACTTAAATGTTAGAAAAAGCATATGTCTCCTTTGATATTCATCAAAATATATTATCTATAATACATTAACATAATAATAAACCATTCAGTAGTGTATTGACTTAAGAAGTGTTTGGTAAGTGCATGCCCTCTAGTGGCCACTTTTAATATTACTTCCCTCGCCTGCCTGTTTGCTTGCTAAAATGAGGCTGTCAGGGCTGTTCTTTTAAAATGTAAACCAGTTACTTTAAATGCGTTGTGCTCTACCAGCTCCTCTGATATGAATAGCTCTGTGACCTTCACAAAAGTAGCAGCCCATTGACAGATGGCAGGGTTCCCCAAACAATGACAAAGCACCACCGGCGTGCATGGACACAAAATATATTGATGAAATTGATTTCTGTCTCACAAATTTCCATTTTCTAACTTTATTTTTTAACTATTATCTATTTACCTTTGACAAAGCAAATTTCTTGGAATAATCTAATAACAAATAGAACATGGATTTCCAAAGATATATAAATCAATATATAACAGAATTATGAGGGATTTATTGGACTATACACTTTGAACTTCTACTGAAGTAATTTTGAAGTAACTACCCACCTAAAAGTTTGGTTTGAAAGCTTTGTGTATTATGTTATGATGAAGACATGCAGTATTCATTTTCTCAAGGGCACTGGAAGTTTGGGTGGAGAGTGCGCATATGAATGTACAATCAGGGAGAAGCATGTCCAACTGTACAACTGCTTTATTAAAAAGCCCATGGATCAATTCTTAATCTGCTCTGAGTCTGTTGCAACACACCAACACCAAACACACAGTTTGAGCAGTCTCAAACGTGCATGTAGATGCACACATACATACTGCCATCCATTACATGGAGCCTTTTGGTCCTCCTCTTTGTCAAATTCAATTACTGACAACAGCACTATGGGATCTCCAACACAATTACTATCAGAACCTCCTGGGCACATCCCGGGATGAGGCTTCTGTCTGTGTAAGCAATATGTCCAAAGTTAAGTACATGAGAAGAAGAATGAGGATTGGAGCAGTGAACTAAATACTAAACTGTACACTGCACCAAGCATGTTATTGTAGGAAGTTCGCCTCAACGCTCTGAAACATGCAGTAATCACCAATTATCCAGGGAACCCATAATATGTGGGCACTTATTTCACAGCCATTTCTTTTTTCCTGGAGTTGGGATGACCCCAGTGTGTTCTACTTTGTGACTGATTGAGTTTGTTGAAAAAGTGTTATGACAGCAATTCATTTCAAATAACCTTTTTTTACATGACAAGTTTTTATATTGTGTATATTTTCTTAACAAATTTTAACGACAGTGAAGTCACAAAGTGGTTGGCTCGTTTGGACTCTTATGGGTTTTTTTAGCCCGTAGGCCGGGGGTTCTCCAATTGTATTTTCCAGGGGGCCAGATTTTTCACAAAAGGGGTAAGGTCTGCGGGCTGGACTACAAAATGTTATATTTTATCTCTTTAAGATCCACAAACAACTCACAGTGGCACACTTCAACAACAGAAATCAACACAGGGCATTACTTTCAGAGAAGTAAAAAACATCAGAACAATATTATATGACTAAAAACAGGACAAAAGCACCCAGTGTATTGACAAGTGCAAAACAGACCTGGGACATAAGACCAGGTTTAAACCAAGACTAAACAAACCATATCTACCAGAAAAAACATGGATGAAAGAAACAGCTATAAGACAGGAACTAAAGCAGGACTAAAGCAGAACTAAAACAGACAAAGCCCAGGACTAACCATAACAGGACTAACCACAGCTAGACTAACAGCAGGACTAAAACTAGACTAAAACAGGACTAAAGCAGGACTAAAGCAGGACTAAAGCAGGACTAAAGCAGGACTAAAGCAGGACTAAAGCAGGACTAAAGCAGGACTAAAGCAGGACTTTGTTAAAATAAATGTCATTAGAACATTTGGTTCAAATGATATTAAAACGTAGTAGCCTACAGTAGCTGCCAAAAAAAGCCCACGTTTAGTTCATAAGAACAAACACAACTGACCAGGCCACATGCACAGTGTCATGCATGTTTTGGAGTTCTCTGACCTGAAGCAGTCTATTAAAAATAGCCCAGACTGAGCATTGAAATATATGCATGTAAATGAAATGGACAAGTTTCTGAAAGCACCAAACTGGAGACAACAGATCTGCACCTGAGAAATAATGTATTTGTATCTTTCCTTCGCCTCCATGAGTCACGTTAAGATGTAAAATGATGTGCTTTTATATACAATCCGATAGCTTATGATGATTTAATCGCGCCTAAAGCAAAAGAGCACATGTCCCAGGACGAGACCACCTTTCATAACCTGACCCGTGAAGCAACACGGACATCACGCACAGCGGTCTGAGGTACCTTGCACTCACGCAAACCTTTCAATCCAACAACAAAGCCCGGAAAACACGCTTTCCTCCAGTGTTTCCTCGTTAACAAGCAGACTTCCAAACACGCGGAGTACAGACGGTCCTTACACATGTTACATTTACACCAGATCATCAATGAAGCTGTTGATTTTCTGTGTCTGCAGCATCACACGTTTGTGTTTTGACAGAGCAGTGTTTCAGAGGAACCGGGGCTCTCTGGCCCGCCGTGACCAGCGGAGCTGTCGCAAAGCAGCGCAGAGGGCTGCGGTGGTACGGCAGAAGTGGCGCACATTTTTTTTTATCATATATCGTTAATTATGGGGCCAGACGAAATTGCCAAATTGCCTCAGAGTCTGGACCTGGCCCGCGGGCCGCCTTTTGCCATAGGCTTTATAAGACAGGACAACTAAGTGTGAAATGGGGATGAGAGAGAAGGGACATGCAGTAAATTGTCAGAGTCAAATTGTTTGAACTCAAGACACTGGGGATCGCGGCTGCACCAGGAGCCTTAACCACTTGACCACCGGGCAGCACCGCTTTGGACTATTACAAGAAAGAGGATGCCAGATAACATTTCCTCAATCATATCAACGTGTTATTTGTATGGATATAAACACTTTGTATAAAATGAGAAGCAAAGCAAAGAAGCGTCTTCACAACGTTTTGGAAACTAAAGTCATCTGCTTCTTCTGAAATTTCCGACTTCATTGCAGTTGTTTAATCCACCACGCTCTCTGTGCTGTCCTCACAACACGTGACTGTGTGAAGCTAGACAGCCAGCCGAACCAATAAAGAAAACTACGTACACAAGGCGTTCGTTCTTGCTTTATGGAGGTATCTTGTTCAGATTGAATGAATGACTGAATGAAAAGAATGGTAACTGGAACATACAGAAAAAATACGTGTTACAAACTAGACTGTACAAATGAAGATCTAACAAAGTAGCTAGCTTAAACACATGTAAAAAACAAGTCACAGTTAGCTTCGTGTACAGGTTTACATTAAATGATCACATAAAACACAGTTGGACTGTTAAACAAAGTGCTTATGAACATACAAATACTCACAAAGACGAAAGTTTCCCAAGGTTCAAACAAATAGAGCACATTCAGCGTGTAAATGAGCCGTTCAGGACTTCACTTTTGCCGTGGAACTAGCTTGTTTATCACCGACAAGAAAAACGTCCAAGATCCTCTATGTGCGCAAAGGAGCACTTACTCTGCGCTGAAAATAAAAAGATCCTTAAAGGAGAAGATGTCTTACTCTGACAATTTTACCCAAACTCTTCTAACACTTTGTAATATAAAATCAACATATTTATCTTAAACGAGCATGAACTTATTTATACCTTTTAACAAACTTATTACTCTCATGGAATTATTAATGTCTTCTGACCCAGAGACATGACACTCTCGGAGCATTGCTGACCCCAGGAAGGCTTGGGGCGGCTAATGAGTATTCTAATAAAACAATAAAAACAAGAAATGAAGACAATGTGTTTATAACGCACATACCGTTAAGTATATCAGTCGTTCTTACATTTTGAACACCGCATAAAATCTAAACAAATAGTCAACAGTACCCGATCTAAACTAGGGCTGAACCAGGCCTAGAATAGGATTTCACCACTGTTACAGAAGTTCTAAACAAAGGCGACTCAAAGGAGCAGAAAAATAAGAATAAAATAGACTTGTGTACCACGAAAGTTTGAGAAATAACAAGTAAAAGTACATAATGCTTTTAACACAAACATATAGATTTGAATTCCTTGTGTTAATCGAATCCATTTACTTTACTTCAGATGCCATTTCTCTTGTTCTCTTCTCTTTTCCCGCTCCATCCAGAGATCCGTACGTCATCGCGCCGCACCTCCCTCCTCCACCTACAAACACACCAATCACCTTCTTGCATTGTCAGCCGCTGCCGTCGCGAGGTCAGAGCTAATGCTGCTAATTTGTGTGTACGTGTGCGCTTGTCCCCTGCGTGTCCTCCTCCTCTGGCTGGGGCCCGACCGACCTACACGTACTGCTGTGTCAACAACGCCAGCGAAAGAAGCGACACAGCAACACCACAAGTGAGCGCCGTCACGACGACACACGACGCTCAAGCGGACAAAAGTAACTTCAGCCTGTACAGCTGCTAAGGATGGCGTGCTAGTGATAAATGGGATGAACCACGTGTTAAGATCAAGCGCAGGGGGAATCTCCAGCACTTTGCTCAGACATTTTAGCTTGTGCTCTATATGCATCCATTAGTGAGGAGGGGAATTGGACGGCGCAATTCCCTCTGCAAACATTTATCCACCATGAGTAATTAAACAGAGACTTGCTTAACAGCCCTTACGAAAGTGATGCAACAGAGAACTCTAATCTCACCAAACAAATCCAACAAGTTCCATAAAACTTCTTCAAGCTGACAGTTTGGACATATCAAATACAATATGGCCAGTTTATTATACAATACCATTAGTGCCAGTTCCAAGCCTGGAAATTTAGAGGGTAGGGGTACAAAACCTAGGCCAAATAGGACATATCCAAAGCAGAGGATTTAATGTGTCGCCAAATAAAAACAGTGCAGAGAACATATTTCAATGTCACAATACTGACATTTCAACACAATTTTGATACTAAGGATACCACAATGAAGACTTCAATTTTTGTATATATATTTTTTTAAATAGTAGGGCTGTAGTAAATGCCCTATCTGCCGATTAGTTGACTAAAAGGGGGTTTCAATTAAATTAAATTCAATTTATTTGTCTGTCCAAAATCACAACGACAGTTTCCTCGAAGGGCGACAATGAAAACAGATTAAACAATGTTAATAGGAATTTAGCAATGTCCCAGCATCCTGTGTCCTTAGACAAAAGTCCCAAAGTCCCCTGTCCTTAGACCCTCCTCAGCAAGGAAAAACTACAAAACCTCTTTGGGGAAAAGTAGAAACCTTGAGGAGTTCCATAGTGAAGAATAGATCCGACTCCCTCGGACGCACAGGCGGACGCGCTTTAATTTGCTGATAGACGGTGGAGCTGGAACCGCTCAGGAGGAGAACCAGTTCTTCGAGGCTGATGAAGAACCGTTCGGCAGATGAAGAGCCACAGGGGTGTGGATCTGGGTGTGGCAAAAGCTATCAAAACAATAGCTTGATACAATTGGGATACAATTATGTATCTCCAAGACTACAACTGCACAGAAGTTCATGCAAAAACCACTAGATAAAAAATTAGATTAAAGTCTATTTGACAGGTTAGACTGCACATTTCACTAAAACGTAGTGACCGTAATTATATTTGAGATTCTACAAACATTTGGTCTATTTGTACCCAGTTTGAGTAAAGTTTTTTAAAGTTTATAATTGTACTTCCTGGTTGGACATGGGCAGCAAATATGACATATGTAAAAGTAATTAGATAACTGTTACCTAGCAACCAGACTGAAAACAAGAGCCAAAATCCATATAAATTGCACAATAGTTATGATTTAACAATAGATATTACCTGATAACATTTAAACTGTCAGTTCAGTGTAAATCGTCTCTTCGCATATTGATGACATACGAAGAGGGATTACATTTTAGATCTCAGCACTACTTAATGTGTTTTTAAAATCGTATTTTTCAAAATGTCATCACAAATTACAACTTAATGGAAGTAAAACTATGATAAATATTTTTGTGATAATTAAAAAGATAGGAGAACCTGTCATAGAAACTCCACATCTTCTCCTTTTTGCTGTTCTCCAGTACAAAATCCTTTTAATCTAAATGAAATATTTCAACCCAGTATAGTCAACTGATATACATTTTGTTCGACCAAGACAACATTGATCAATTAATTGACTAAACGACTAAAGGATTACAGCCTTAGAAAATCAAATGTCATTTTCAACACTAAACAATAGTACTTTCTTTGTTTCCATGTGGTCCATTCTGATTCAGTACTAGACTGGTAATTTGATAGCAATATTGGTGAAGCCAGATGACAATCACTATTAAAACAGATGTATTGTGTTGGCTGAAATATTTTGTGCAAAACTAAATTCTGTTACAAAAACTCAGAGAATTGTTGGGAAACTATCCAACACAGAGGCCATGGCTCTCCAAAAAATACTGCCCCCCAAGGACATTTAGGTGAAGAGCCTTGATTTAGTCTATGACACCTTTCTTTTTAGTAACATAAATATTGTCACAATTGTTGCACGTATCATGGCACATGACACAAATTGGAAGTTTTCTTTGGGTCAAAGTTTGATGTACTGATGAAATAAGTGAGTAATGAATAAATCTGGAGGAAAGTGCTGCTGTTGAGGTTGAACTCGGAGCATAATAGTCTGGTGCGTGTGCTGCGTTGGCTCCCTGGATTCTACTTTACAGCTGTAATGGGGAGTCACTGACAGCTAGTGGTACCTGCAGTGTCTCCCTTGGGTGCCATCATCAAACAGCTGTCTGTGCTCCAGAGCTGTGTGTATCCCATGGATTTACAGACAGTTTTTATTATCTTATAGGGGTATTCATGTGGTTGTGGGGACAAAAAACTAAAATACGATTAACTTCTGATATAGAATGTGGAATGCTATAAAGTCACTATGAGGTTGAATTAAGGTGAAGAAAACGGTTAGATATTTTGTTCGGAGTGAGTTTGTGAGTCAAACATCTTATGATAATGGCTTTGGCACAAAGAAGAGGAAAAGTGGCCAAAAACTCTTAATACACCAGTGCTTTTGTACTGTCTCAATAGTAACTACTACAGTTTTCTTACTGCTCCAGACATTGGCACATTATGTACAGTACATCACTGCCAAAAGTGAGAATACAAGCTGACAAAATTAAGGATTCAACACTTACATAACATTTTAAAATTGTTGTCGACAGAACACGTGAAAGCGCACAGTGAGAGATGGAGGGATTGAGCGAGGCCGACCAACTACCAGTGTTTTACAGGTTCAGGAGCAATTAAATGTCCAAAAGCACATGAGCACACTCAGTGGGAGCATATTAAAGTCACCAAATGATTCAAGCAAACTTTGCTTTTCAACATTTTTAATCACAATTTCTAAGAGTTGAGCAAAATAATGGGGGAGGGGGTGCATGGAAACGAGTTCGGTCATGTGTGTGCGGGAATGTAATGTGTGTACGGGGGGCTCATGTGTGCACGGATGTCATGTGCACAGGGTGTCGTATAGGTGGGGTGTCGCATATTGTATCTGTATGGGGGGTCCTGTGTATGTGTTGTGTGTGCGTGGGTGTCATGTGTGTGCGTGGGTGTCGTGTGTGCGTAGTGCCGTGTGCGCGTGGGTGTCATGTTTGCGCGTGGGTGTCATCTGTGCATGTGTGTTGTGCGTGTGTATGGGTGTTGTGTGTGCATGCGTGTGTGGCTGTGTGTGTGTGTGTTGAGTCCAGTGCACAGATCAGGCGCAGGGCTGTGGAGTGCACAAAAACTTAGTTTTATGTTTTTATGTTTTATAAAACTCCACTCATTTGTAATATCACATTATTGTTATAAGAAATATATATTTAAAATATTTAACTTACATCTGTACAGGTTGTAATATAAGAGCAATCCTATTCTAAAACGGCAGGATTACTGTACACAAGAGTGCTTTTTACGGTTCTTAGGATTTTCTTTTCCAGAAGAACATTTTCAGTGAAGAACACATTTTGTGAATGCCAAAAACCTTCATAAGTAGGCCATAAATACAAATGTGTTTGTAAGAATGCTTCATGCATGATGTCCATTGATCTCATGGATTTAACATATCCAAACAGTTTGTCCAAGAATAAGTGTCTATTTCAATCCAGAGTGAAGAAACGTATGCATCGCATTGATTTTGCAGATTGTTTCTCTTTTTTCCCCCAGAGGTAATAACTGTCCCTTCGTAGCCAGTTTAAAAGTCCAATACTCTGGCATAAGTCAGTGCACAAAGAGGTGATGAGATGTATAAAGTATTCATGAGACAAAATATATGTATATAACATTTTCAGTAGCTCCTTCATTTTCCTTGCGTCCCACTCCCACTCAAATATATTTTCATAGTGACAAACCCTTTAAAGACAGCCCATGTACACATAATTGCAGTCCAGCGTTACATCTATCTGAATGAGTTCGTTCCCTTCTCAGTGTGTTGTTATTGATCGGACTTAAACAGGAGCACTCTTGTCGCCTTGTACCAGGAAATTGGCTTCATATTGAAACTGTCACAGCGAGGGTGCATTTCATTTGGGGCCTCGAGGGCAAAGGGAACGCAGCGCCAGGAATCAATCTCCAGTCTCTGGCATGTGCTTGTTTCCAAAGACATTTTTGATTCATTAATTAGTCCTGCAATCTTTGTGAGTTCAGGCCAACACAGTAGCTCTTCAAACAGTCTGATCCAAAGGTCAGTCTGTGATGTTGTGATTGGCTCTTTACAAGGAACTGAAATGCATACAATACACAAACATATCAGCGCAATTTGGGTTTTTCACAATGTTTCCTCTGCTCAATGGGTGTTATTTTAGAATACAATTATGTTAAATAATGTAAGCTGTTTAGTATGGGCTCAGGCTAAGCAGTGGTTGTCACATTGAAGTGTTGTCTTAGCTCGCTTGGACCAGGGGTTAGCAAGTAAATTACAGAGGGGAAAAAAGACCCTGCTCCCAGATCAGTTCTCCAAGTAGAAAAGTGGAAAAGCAGGGCAAAGGTGCACCAAGTTAAGCCAAATGTAGCTCTGAGTACAGGAAACACACTCTTGGCAAGAGTGTCTAACTAGTGCAGGGATGACATGATGTCAAAATACAATCATCCGAAGCTCCATTACAGTGAAACACTATGGGCAATTACGTTTGTCAATTCAACAATAGTACAATAGTTAACTTTACGAGAAATACACACGGGAATGCCAATATTTGAACTATTACTACAAATTGAAGCCGGTAAAGCATTAAAAAATCAATTTATTTTAGGATATCAATTTATTTCTGTGAGAACTTGAAAAGAGCAATACAAAGTGAGAGCAGAGAAAAGACTTCCACACTGTGATAAGTGTCTCATTATGCAGTGTTGCACAAAACGAATTAGAGAACAACACAAATCCTTCAGGATCCGTGATTATAATGATGATTCAGGATGTGCTCCCCGCTGGGTAAAGTGCCCTCAGTTTAGTTCCTCAAGTCTCAACACGGCACCCTCACTCACTCAAGGGTTCCAAATAACCTCTGCCAATAGTGGCATAAAGTTCTGAAGCTTAAAACCTCTGAAACTGCATCTCTTCTTTAATATATCTTTATAGTTTGTCTCCTCTATGTAAAGTGTCTTTGAGTATCTTAAAAATAACATTGCAACTGTTATGAATAAGATAAGATAAGATCACCTTTATTTGTCCCACAATGGGGACATTCCAATGTTGCAACAAAGGGTACAGAAGCAGATAATGCACAGTATAATAATAAAAACTGATAACTTAGAAAAAAGAAAACTCTTATAATCTTAATAATAATTAAACTGTCATTAGGACAGAAAATATTGCAGAGGGATGATTGACATTATGCCACAGTATTGCACAGGAGTATAACAGTATTGCACATGATTATGAAAGCTGAATGACACATGTTCTGGACTAACAGTGTTTAGTAACAGAATAATAATTATCATTAACACTACTACTAGCTACAACTTTGTTTGAAGATTTCTGATGATTTTACAGTTATGTCTGAAGATTGTTTTGCCTGGACTGTTCCATAATATAGCATTAGAAGAGACGGCCCCACTCATGGTACGAATGCATGTTTTTCAAGGTGATTTAGAGCAGTAAAAAACCCCTGTAGTTGAATAAATGTAAGATAATTGTGTGTAATGCCATATTCTGGGACATTCCAGGCAAGCAGGGGATCTATGAAGGCCAAAGATGATGCCTTAATTTACAAGTACACGTTCATGTTTTTGTGGCACAGATTTGAGGCTTGCATTTTAAACATTGCACTTGCCTTGACGACGTCCACATCTGTAGAGCTGCAGGTGACCAGGTCGTCCACCTCCCGCACCTGTCCATCCGTTTCCACGGTAACCAGTTTGATGGGCACCGCCACTCGACGACCGGTGAGGATGGCTGTGTTCACCACCTCTGTGTCCTGGAGAAAGACGGAGCACATTCAGTGTATTACAGTTTAGAATGGATCGAGTGGCTTGGACCTTAACTTGCGGTTAATTATAAGAATTGAATATTATGTTGGTATTGATCATGCAATTTACATCACTTTGGAGATTTTGGTGGCGTATGTTGTTTGCCTTTTGGACTTGTAACTCGTACTTAACCTGGTTTAGTCTATTTTCTTTGTTAATTAAGTCGTGGCAAGCCTTTCTGTAATAGTTCATTCTTACACACAGCATTGGAAATAGACGCCACGTATAACAAAAGTTAACAGGCATTCGAGATCAAGACAAAGTTTTGAACTGCAGAAGGAAAGGAGAGAAAAATGTCATTATAAACCTCACGATTATTATAATCAGCATGAGCAGATTTGATTAGATCCTTCCACAAAAATAGCACAAACAATCCGCCACACTTTCAGCTCCCAGTGTTGTGTGCCAATGTCAATCTTGATTATTTGGCGTTGAATTTCCGAAGGGGGCATTTATCTCCGCCAACACACATACACACAGCCACTTAGATTGCAGGTTGCAGTGCAGGGACCACAGTTCTTGTGTTGACTGTTTCTATTTGTTTCTGTTGAAATAAAGGTAGGGTTTCTGCGAGCTATATATGTATATGTATTTCTGTAACAATTATGTGGAAATAGAATATGTTGAGAGAAATAATACAAGGCTGTGGGAGAGTAAGACAGGCAGACACGTAACATGCAAATCACTGTAGAATATAAACAGAACATTAGACAGTATGTAGCGTTTGTACAGCAGCAGGACAGATTCCATCACACGTAACATGTGACGAACCTATTATCCATGCTAGTGTCACAGGCTGTTACTCGTCTTTCACATGGTCTACTCAGTGGCTACATACCTCTCACAAGACGACTTACAAGAGCAGAGCAAATGACTATTTTGGCCTGACATTTGTATTTCGTTTGTATGTTTGCAGTTTTTGAAGGACTGTTTTTGAAGAACAAGCTTTCCTGAACCACCGCTTCACATCTTTTGTAGCGAGACACACATAATAAAGAAAAATAACAACACATTCTAGTCAAAGCCACATCCAAAATCCTCCATATCATTTTACCTTGAAGTCTTTTTTTGTTACTTTCATGATCATTTTGAGAACCCCAAAATTTCAAGAGTTCAAAATTCTGAGGGAAGTCCTGGGAATATTTTACACCACGCCTAAGGACACTACCAATTTCATCCTCAATTTCTCAGGATTGCCCCTACAAGAACAGGTTGAAGGTGAGAATAGGGTGAAGCAGGAGGAGACAAACAGGATTATGAGCATAGAGGAGATGAAAGACTGAGAGGCAAAACCAAGGGCACAAAAACCCAAAGACATCCCTGGTTTAAAGTGAACTTGGACTGTGCAGCCTGAGGGACGAGAGCAGATGGAGGGATAGAAACATGAGGGGGGAAAAAATGAGGATTTGAGATGAAGGGTGAGATAATGTGTTTTGACTATGTAATGGAGAGAATTGTATCGTATGTGTGCATGCAGTGATGTGTCCCAGGGCACCGCTCGCCCGGAAGCCGCCGATACTATCACGTTAACAACAAACACCAGCCTGTGTAGCCCGACCAGAGGAAAAAACCTTCTGATGAAACAATTTATTAATGTTATGTAAGCTGTAAGGTAGTGTGGATTGTTGTATTTGATATGATACAACATGTGCTGCCTTGTCCCTGCCGCTCACTGATAGAAAAGCAAATGTTAGCATGCATTTCATCTGCATGGATTACATTTTGTGTGTAAAAACCTCACGATTTCAGCTCAACCTGGTCCAATACCAACTCCTTATTAATCCACTCAGGCAAGGACTAAATGTGAACAAAAATACCTCAAATAGAGTGAACAATATTGGATAAAATCAGAATAATCTTGAAGTAATGTGGATTAATGGACTCATTTCGGTAAAGGTGCCATATAATACTCTGCAGGTGTTGTTGACTTGACATTAAGAACTCAACAAGGGAATGATATTGATTGTATTGTTTGTTTGTTTTATTGGATGTTGCTAAAACAATGTTATTAAAAGCCTATTGATTGTATTATTATGAAATGGATACAATTTGAATACCACATGTTAGATACAAAAAATTAAATGTCATCTGAAATATAGGTTATCTTGAAACTGTCATGTTTTGGCAGGCTGGTTTCAAATAAGATTCTATCATTTAACTGCTGACCAGGTGGTCAAGTGGTCTAAGCAGCCGCACTTATGCCAGGCTCTGACTCGGCCTCAGAAATAAGGATTCCTGGCCAGAAAATCCTTAATAAATCAATATATTAAAAAATTTAGACTAAATACATTGTTTTTTCTAATTTCCTTTTTGCTTTAATAATGTATTGTCAACAAAAATCTGTGGTACAAGTTGAGCAGTAATTACAAAGGCTGTTCTGTGAAAGTAACACAGGAGTTGAACCCCGAGTCATTCAGTCTGAACTGGTTCATAACAGCGGAACAGATGTTCACCAAACATGTCTAATTAGCAAGTATTATTTAGCAAACAAGCTAACACTGCATCTGTCTAATTAATCTGTATGCAAATATCCAAGAGGGCTTACTCCAGACAATGAAAAAATGAATCAGAAGGCTCAATGCAATAAAAGTGAATGTGTAATCAAACATAAAACACAGCATGCAGAGGAATTTTAGAGCCATTGCCGGGCCAAAGCAGAGACAGGAAAAAGAAGGAATTTCATGGTTGTCCGAGGGAATTAGTAAGTGGCTCGTCAAAAAGGCCTCCTGCTGTTTTCAAAAGCTGCACGACTCTGCACAGTGATAAGAGCAGTGTGTGTCATCTGTGCGTTTAAAAATGATGGAGTTTAATAGAATATCATAGGCCCTACATTTGTGCGGACAAAAATGCCTCAGAAGCTTGCGGACGGGGTTTGGCCATGTGAGTGTGAGGAAGCAGAGCGAGACCGACCGTCACAAGAAAAGGGGGGGAAAAGAAACAGTGGAGTCGACTCATTGAAAGAAGTGCAGCTCTTCAGCACAAACTCAATTCAAACTGTGACTCACAATTACTGTAGGTAAGCACTTTTTGGTCTGTCCCTGTTCTCATTTTACAAGCAAAGTTTTGCCACTTTAATAAAAATGTTTCTTCAACACAGAAATCCAGAAGTGATTAAATGATCCAAATAATGGAACTAAAATACGTCGTGTCAAAACGTGCAGATTTTTCCCGGTATTTAAAGAGTTATACTTTGTTAATCCCTTGTGAGGGAAATTCATTCGCTGCATTTGAGCCATCCTTCAATGCCGCTGGAGCAACTTGTTAGGAGCAGTGTGCTACTGCTGAACAGCGTTCAGGAACTCATCTCCAGAGTTAATTCCAATTTGTTGCAGACATTTGTCGCCAACTCCTCTTTTATTATGTGCTGGTCTTAATACCAGAATTGCATAAAGTAACCATGGAAAGTATTAAAGGCACTGTATCTGCTTTTTACTGTCTTAAAATGACAGAACTAGTTCATTTTAACATTTTTGCAGCAGTCTTATGTATTCTTCACTTACCTAATGCCTTCTGCGTATCCTACATATTCACCGCAATGAGTTTATGATCGCTTTTCACAACTCTCTGAGGCCACAACCCCATGGTAACGCTGAGAACAACTGCTAACAGCACACATCTTGCGTTGCTGAGAATAAAAGGCTCTATAATTAGGTACAGAGTAAGTATTGTGGTCTCATAGATGTTTTTACAATAAATCTTTACTGTGGCAAAAGAGATTATACTTGAAATACGTAGAAAATCTGGTCCAGCCCACTATTGACAATATAATGTAATTTCCTTATATATTAGAAGTTTTTTAAAAAACAGCTTCAAATCAGTTATTATGTTAACAAAAGTTAACATAATTAAAAAAAATAAAATAAAAAATACTCCACAGCTTATAGGTACACTGCCTTAGTAATGAGACTTCTTGGCTTCACTTGTAAAATTAGGAGTCAAGTTGAAGTACATTGAGGAGACACAATTCCTGTCCCTCCCTTAAATAGCCCTGTGCTCATTTGGAGGAAATTGCTTGGAACAGATACAACTGCGATCCTTCCTGTGCTTTCATTCTGACCTTTTCACCAGTCGCCGCCCGAGGCTCCCACACTCTCTGGCTTTTCCACTAAACTGTGCAGTGATTCTGCAATATAAACGCTACCTTTTAAGAACTCCAAGAAATCAATGTATTTCTTGTACAACTTGCAGGTGAAGAGGTGTAAGAGTAGAGGGATATTTATATGTTGGTCACTGAAAAAGACTTCACATAATTTGCAGAGGAGAATGGAGTCCCCAGTGTGAGTATTTACCAAATCAAACATCCAAATCAATATCTTAATCAGTCAGTCCACATTATTCTCCACACATGCACACACTGGGAAATAGTAGCTTAAATCTCACTATGACTGAAAGAAAACATGAATACAACCTCTTAGTGCCACAGCTCTAAAATGTTTATTGACGTATCTTTAACAACAACTCAAACATGAGACATTTGGATCTACGTTTAAAGTCACACAAATCTATGATCTCAACAAACTTTGTGTCTTTACTCTTTGCTCATTACTCATTTTTGAATTCAGCGTTTAAGATGGAATCCTGGCATATTTACATCAAATAACACGAATTGCCCTGCATTAAATAAATAAAGGGGGGTTTACACGAGTATGAATAAACGTCTCAAATAGTCAAGAACCCAAAGGAGCAGCGATATAATGATGAAAATGTATATAATAGTGTGCTACGTTATCTTTAAATCTTCAGTGCGCTGCCGTTTGCTGATATGGCATTCATACATATTCTCAATGAACGCAAAACCCCAGCATAAAGGCAAATGAGATTCAGACGTATATAATGCATGTAAACCACATTATATATGTGACTAATTAAGCCATAAAGTCATGCGTAGGTGCTAACGTCTGCAAATCAGACGTTCAGCATGTTACAGCTCCAATTTCCTCTTTACACTTGGCCTAACACTTTAATTGAAAGCAGGTTATCTTCCAGTACTGACATCAACGCACTCAGAGTATTTTATGAACAATTTATCAAAACACAGTACGGAGTATATGGTTATGGTGTTGGTTTATGTGTCCGGTGAAATCCATGTCAACGCAAATCACACTATGATGACCCATGACTTCACTGACAGTCCATTCTCCGAGGATACAGAGTGACTAAAATAGAGAAGGTGTCAAGTCTCAGCTGCAAGGTGAAATTAGTTGAAGGCACTTAGCTGACATTAATCACAGCTCTGTTAAAATAATTGAGAACGTTACTCTATTTGGGAAACAATAAGACAAATGCACCGATGTGCTCTAGTAACAATGCAGGTCTTCCACCTTCAGAAGCACAAGATTCACGATCACATTTCTCCAAAATCCATGTGTCACAATTCACTTTTTTACTTGGCACGACGTTTGAAATGGAGGGTTAGTTAGAGTGAACAAGGAAGTCAGGTAAGTGCGCATTTACTTTCATCATCTGTTCACGTTTCCTGTGTGGAGCGGCCAGGAGCGCAGACCGAGAGCACAGACCGGGAGCACAGACCGGGAGCACAGACCGGGAGCGGAGACCAGGAGCGGAGACCAGGAGCGGAGACCAGGAGCGGAGACCAAGAGCGGAGACCAGGAGCGGAGACCAGGAGCGGAGACCAAAAGCGGAGACCAAGAGCACAGAGCACAGACCGGGAGCACAGACCAGGAGCGGAGACCGGGAGCACGGACTGGGTGCACGGACCGGGAGCACAGACCAGGAGCGGAGACCAAGAGCACAGACTGGGAGTGGAGACCAAGAGCAACCGGGAGCACAGACCGGGAGCCAGACCGGAGCACAGACCGGGAGCAACGCCGGGAGCGAGAGACCGGGAGCACGGACCGGGAGCACGGACCGGGAGCACGGACCGGGAGCACGGACCGGGAGCACGGACCGGGAGCACGGACCGGGAGCACGGACCGGGAGCAGGGCAGTGTCACAGCAGAACAACAGCCTGCACCATATTGCGCCATATTTTTGTAATGCACTTTGTTTTGGGATGAGTCAGTCTTAAATTACTTATATTACTATATTATTATAACTGCAGCTTGTCCAAATGTGGCTGCATGCCTTGTAACTGGTACTTAAACATTTCAGCATATACATCACCCATATTGTATTCTTCCTTCACTAGCTGCCCATGCTGCTATAAGATCATTTATACTGCTTGTAATGTTTTGAAATGTTTTTTAATTCAGATGTTCATTATTTATCTTGTTTTTAATGTGTTGTTTTTTCTTGTTATTCTTGTTGCACTTTGGTCAACTTTGTTGTCTTAAAGTGCCTCATAAATAATGTTTTAAAAGAAAGTATTTAGAAAATTACAATAATGCAAGAATTTGAATTTTAAGTTGCATTATGAGTGTAATAATATTCTAAAACCGCAAACTTACTGTGTGTCAGACCTGACATTTACACTGAAGAACCAATTCTGTGAAAGCAAAAATGTTCGTAAGAAAACCTCCTGTACAAAAGTGTTCCTAAGAATATTTCATGCATGAGGCCCATTGTTGTTGGGCTTGATGGGGATTCTGGGGAACATAGCCGACTAAAATGTTCCCAAATTACACTAATGGTGCTACGTTTGGAACATTGAATCTGGTTCCGTAACGGTTCATGTTAGATATATCTTAAATTAGAAGGAAGGCTTTTTTACTTCCAAAGGTGACAACTTCATGCACAATTGTACAGAGTTGTCTGAAAAGTGTTACACAGAGAGCTGTATTTACAGTTTACCACTCCATTCTGAAGCCGCACAGATGATGAGAATAGCACAAGAATGTGGCCTTTTGACATGGGTGGATGGCATAGCTGGACACAGTTACAGGGTACAACCTATGTTCAACATATAATCAAACAAGGATCATTTTCAGTGCACTGTGTAACACCTTCATGTGTGGCAATGGGCAAGTTACAGGTCAGATCTGTGGAGAGGTGACCCTCGCCCACAGTAAGAATGCATGTTTAAAAAGAAACAAAAAGAAAAAGATGTACAATGCAACAACTGCCACAAGTTTGTGTTGTCTCGGCCCAATGGTTTTGCCTCAACCACTTCACTTTGTCCTTTTTTATGTCAAAATTAATAGTCTCAAGAATTGACAGCAGTTTCTCAAGTGTTTAATAATGGCAAGCTTGCAAGAAAAACAAAAACAAGTTTCACTGAACCACATTTTCACTGAAGCACAAAGCCCAAATGCAGTTAATCTTTAATTCTGATGTGAAAGAATATGTTGACAGAGCTTGGATCCACACAGAGGGTGTGATGAAAGGAAGAAGAAGGCAGAGGTGGGCTGTGTGAAAACAGGAAGAGCAGTTGGATGAGGTCCACTATGTGAGAGAAAGCTAGAGAGAGAGAGAAGAAGAGCGCGACAGAGGATGAGAGTCTGCAGGCTGGGCACACTGTCGACACACCACAACCAGGAGTGCGTGTGTGTGATATGTCAGGGATAAATGGCTATTATCACTATGACAATGTTAATTACAGCCCGACTATTAGGCTTGAGGAGTGCCGCCTCATTTATTTGGCAGGAGTGTTCTTGTGAGATAGTGGGTGTTCATGTCTTTAATACAAGTGCTGTGCTTGGCTGTGATAGCATCACTTCTATTTGTTGGAGTAACAACTTTATTGGAAAGGTTGAAACACAAAACATGTCCCCCTGATCTATATGAATTTAGAGCAATCATGCCAGATATATAACTGCGCTTTCATTTGGCGATATGTTTACAGTGTGAGAGCTGACTCTTTTACCATGTGGTCATATAGTGAATTTCAGACAAATAGTAGAAAATAACTTAAATTAAATGTCACTATAAATAAAAAGTTAAGATAACTTATATTTGTCCTGCAAAGGTGATATTTAATTGTTGCAATAACCAGATCAAGACTGCTGGAGACAAATTAATTCTACCCTTCCCAACACCTAAATTACTATACTCACAAACTTTTAACAATAACTTTATGTTCAATGTTTTGTGTTTTTAACTCAAAAATAGCACACATTGCAAAAGGAAAATAATGGTAGAAAGAAGCAAGTATTTGTAATTGGTGGTGAGTGGTGTGTTCCATTATACAGCATGGGGGAGTCTTGCACTTATCAAACCTGAGGGTCATTTTTCAAACACACGCTACATGATCCAATAGATCAGGGGTGTCCAAACTATGGCCCAGGGGCCAAATGTGGCCTTCAGACCAATTTTTGTTGGCCCTCAGGCTTGACCCAACTAATAAAAAGTTGTACTTTTTACTGGAAAATTTGAATAATTCAAACATTTTTATGTTATTCCAACCTAATATTAATGTTCCAAGTCTTATTAAAGGTGTTGAGGTTCATCAAAACTATGTCAAACGCAAAATTTCAAATAATTTACTTCATTGTCTGCTCTGTATAAGTTTCCAAATGCGGCCCTCGGTGAAAAACGTTTGGACACCCCTGCAATCGATGATCCAAAAGATCCCTTCGATGTACTTAACAGCAGGTGAGAGGTCAGTGGTGCCACCATGAGTTTTTGGTTTCACTTGAAAACTCCCTTTATCAGGAGGTCCCGCCCTGTGGGCAGGGCTTACACAGAGGATAGGATAGGATAGGATAGGATATAAACCTGAGTTCTCAGACTTGTTTCACAGATTGAGAATGACTCTTGAATAAGTCGAAACATTTTGTTTTCCTAAAACAGAGTCCAGATGACTACAACTGAATATTTTTCTACAATGGAACACTCCTGGACCTCCACCCTTGAGGTTTTCTCGTGTTTCAAATTGTAATTTAAAGTTGGGTGGAGCAGATTGTATTAGAACTAAATTTCCTGTGTTTTTGTCAAGCCATGTTTCAGTTAAAAACATAAAGTCATCTTAATGCCTGATCCGACTTTCAAGATGGTTGGGAAGGCCCCTGGGTGAAAGTGGAGATGAAAAGGAGAGTGAGGATTCTGCAGTGGGAGTAGATGTTGCAGCGGGGACCCAGGGCTGGTCTGAAGGCAGGAGCGATGACAGGGGCGCTGCCCGGCCTGTTACAGATGCCACTGTGAGTTTTCTGTCGCTCTAAATAGATAAAACATAAAGTTGTGGTGCAATTTTGGAATCCGGCCCTGGGACCCTAGTCCTCCGAAAAATCTGGCCCCTTCAAAAAAATTATTGGAGACCCCTGTTATAGAATGTGTGCATCAATGATAGGTGGTGGTGGCGAAGTCTGCCCCAAGGCAGATGAGGCTACAATAGTAGCTTACTACCACTGAGAGTGGTGTGAATGAATAATGCACTGTAAAGCGCTTTGGGTGTCATGAAAGGTGCTATACACATCTAAGGATTAATTAATAAATCACTTGATTTATGTATGACATTAGAGGCAATATTTCTTACAGTGTGCACCGCCCAAATTACTAATGAGACCTTTTTTATTTTACCTCTCCAGCAAATTCATTCAATTCATGTCCTTTGTTAAATCACTTCTCAGTCAGGACACTTGCTAACAAGATGATAACAACTCAGAGGTTCATCAAAGTTTCCCTCCTATTGTTCTGGTCCTGGTCCAGAGTGGCAAAGGTTAATCCTGGTTACAAACACTGAAAGAGCGTGCCTGTGTTCATCACGCCTGTACACGGCTCCAGCTAATGGAGACAAAATGACCGTTTTCCTGGGGCCAACATTTAGATTTGCCAGTGGTAATTATGTATGCAGCATAATGACACAATTGGCAACAGGTAGACCCACTTTGATAGGTTTTAATAAAATAGTAAATTCTTGGAGTATAGATATGACTGACTAAATAGGACCACCTACACAATTCAATGCTCCAGTGTGAACGAAACAAATAGCTTAGTTCATACTGAAATATAAAGTCAATTAAATGTTATTGGAAAATTGAGGATATATGTACTTGGCACATTTTAGAATTATGTCCAGTTTTGTATGACTGAATAGTAAGGAGAAGGAGACAATAATGCTGCAATTGTATATATAAGGAACAAACACAGTATAATATTATTTCCACATTTAAGAAAAACATGTGTGTTGTAGTATTATTCTGATCCTTGCCTTTTTACTCATATTGTATGCGCATACAGTCGTCGTTTTCAGTTCAGTTCAGTTACATTCATTCATTCATTCATTTTTTCTACTGCTTGTTCCCGTTAGGGGTCGCAGGTGACTGGAGCCTATCCCAGTGCCTTTGGGCTTTAGGCGGGGTAAAACCCTGGACAGTGGCCAACATGCCGCAGTGTTAACACAGAGACAACAATTCACTCTCACGCTCATTCACTAGGGCCAATTTACAGTTGCCAATTGACCTAACACATGCATGTCTTGGGACGGTGAGAGGAAGCTGGAGAACCCGGAGAGAACCCACGGTAACACGGGGAGGACATGCAGACTCCACCCAGAGAGATCATGTGATGTGAAGTTCGCCCGGGAATCGAACCCATGATTTCCTTCTTGGGAGGCGAGAGGCCTAATTATTAATGAGTGCACGTGTCCGAATAAGTATCATTTAGGGGATTTAAAGGTCCCCCTGTGCTACAATTGGGTCTTGTGTATCTTCCAAAATAATTTTGTTTTAGTCACACAATGCAATTGGAATTTTCTCAAATGAGCAAGACTATTTTTGACTATTTGGGTTGGCCCTTATACTCTTATACTTTGGGCCAACCCAACCTAAAAAAATTAAGGGGCACTACGAGAATAAACTTGCAATTTTGTGAGATTAAAGTCGAAGCGAGAAAAAAGTCCTACATTTACGGGAATGAACTCATATTTAACGAGAATAAAGTTGTAGTCAAAATGGCTTGGATGAGTTAAAAGTTAACACAGAAGCCCACAATAGATATCGAACTTTATAATGTGGGCCTTTTAGACATCACAAACAATTATTTCCCCCGTGCAGTGCCCCCATGTCCTTCTGGGTAACGGCCTCCGTGTGGAGCAGTGGGCAGGACACTGGGCAGGACACTGACCGCGGTCAGAGCCACTGCCGCAGGTGAGGGGGTCTTGGACAATTTTCGCCCATAATCTGCTCCCTCGACGTTGGTTATTTGTATGCATAGGTTTTACAACACAGCACTATGGGCTTGTGGAGCTCCAGACCCTGTACCGCGGGCCTGGGGCCAGTGCTCCAGGCCCTGTACCGCGGGCCTGGTGCCAGTGCTCCAGACCCTGTAATACGGGCCTGGGGGCGTTGTGGACTCGTTCTGCAGAATTCGGGATCAGGGACTAAACCCATAAACTCTGTGTATTGGACAACCTTATAAACATTTGGAGACAAACAGTGTGCAGTTAGAGGATGCTCTTAGTCCTCTTTGAATCAAAGAATTAATTTGTGTTCATTTTTTGGCAAATTTAAGACACCTCATAGTTGGGATAAGTGTGTAAAATGACGTACTCCGGTGTTGGGTGCACGTGTGTTGCTGGAGCTGGGCTCCAGCACGGCCATGTGTAAGCACTATATGTCTTTATTAGCTATAGTATCCTCTCATTGTAGTTATCAGCCTGGGCTACATGGGTGTGTTAGGCTGTAGTTGTGTTACTCGGATGTAAGAGGCTTCTTCCATCTTCTTCCACTAGACAATTGGTGCATGCCCCAAAAAAAAACAACCACCACTATGTTGTCCAGTGTGGGCTGGTGTTTTACTAAGTTTGTCCAAACGAGGCCAAAAAGGGTAGAATCGGTGCGTAAAACTGAGCCTTCCCAGTGCGTAAAATCCACAATGAGCTCGTAAGAACAGTGATTGTGTGCAAAGTCCCACATAGAGAACAAAAGCAATAGAGCAGAGCATGTGTGAATATAACACAGAGGCTCCTCCCCCTGTCTGCGGGCGGCTGTGGCACGTAGCACGGCTGGTCCACTACGGCGACGCCATGGAGAAAGTAAAGAGTTGATCCAACGGTTTGTGAATTATGCGTAACAGGAAAGGAGCTGCTAAACTGCATACAAGTAAGACAGATCGTTCTTACTTTTATGCAGTTCTGTAGTTTACTCATCAAAGCCCATTCTTTTGCGTCCTGGCCGTGGGGATTGCCCACGTCACTTTGAATCGGAACATTGCGGGCCCTAAACATTGTGGCCCCTAAACGTTAAAATGTCAACTTTATTTTGACTACGACTTTATTCTCATGAATGTATGACTTTACTCTCGTTAATTTACGAGTTTATTCTCGTTCATTTACGAGTTTCTTCTCATAGTTCCCTGCATTTTTTTTCTATTTGGGTTGGCCCTTATACTCTGTCGTACATTTCTGTTGCTGCAAAACTGAGCACAAATGCTTATCTAAAAAGTGTTTTACTCTCCTGACATTTTCATTTCCAGAAAATGATTACATAAGTGGTTGTAACGCACAGAGGTATAGAAAGAGATAAACTAGATTAAAATGAAAAGGGAGGAGGTATAAAAACACATGGACATTTGTGGCAGTCAATTGGAGAGGGAGCAGGAGGATGAAATGATAAGGACAATTGGTAAATAGGAAAACTAACAGAGCCACACACAGTGTTCTCACACACAGCCCTCTAAGAGCTGTACTTTCAATTTCTCCAGCTCTAATTGCATTAGAAGTGTCCCGCTCTCCTCTCCTGAGCCGCTGAGGACTTCCACTGGGCTATTACTCCGAAACCTCTGGCGAGCCCCTGCACTCCTCACACTTCCTCCTTCTCTCCGCATCACTTGGACCATTTTCTCTCTTTGTGCTGTCGTTATCCTCAATCTATCTCCATTTTCCGTTTGTGTAAATGAAGCCGTGCCCTCCCCTCTGTGGCAGGGCTTTATCCTTCCTCTGCTCATCCATTTAGGCCACCATCCTCATCATGAATATTCACAACTGATCTATTATTACGCTTTGCACACTGTCCCTTTTATTTTCCCTTTTCATTTGACCAGTTTGCTTATTACAATAATTGATTTACAGTACATATTGGATGTTTAGTTATGTTCTGCATTCAAGTAAAGTGTACAGTGAAAATTGGCTGCTGGCCGGTTTCAAATTGTTTAAATTGTGGCCATATTTGCTTGTCGATGCCTCATCAGATCCCAGAAGCTAAGCAAGATGGGGCCTGGTTAGACCTGGAAGGGAGACTGTTGGAACAACAGGTGCCACAGTGGGGCAGCTGTGGTACCTGTGCAACGTGGAAAGTGTCTTTATATGTTTCTCAACCTCCCGCTGACCAGAACAAGGCATCAGCAGGTTCAGCTTGAGCAGGGAATGGACCACTGCTGTACGGCGGGTGATATTAGCCCGGTGAGAGCACTCTCTACCCAGTCCCGCGTCACACCAAAAGCCTGCACTGCTCCGTGGCTCTGCCTCTGCTCTACCCGCTGCTCTGGTCATGTTTGTGCTGCTCTGACACCGGGAAGTGATGGGCTTCGCTGGGCACATGCCACGGTGCTTTAGGGCCGTCCACCAACACTCAAAAGTGCATTTTTGTGGAAATGACAGTGAAACATTTACACAGTTTCCCTGCTAATCTGAGCGACATCACAGTAGCAGCAGTTAGCAGCAGCGCCCCTTTTGTAGAAAAATGGACTCGACCAGAGCAGCCTAAGTCCCGCCATCTGAGTTTGACAATTCAAAGTGGTTGCACCAACACCATGAAATCATGAATGAATCAAATAGATCTTTTGAAATGTTTCTTTTTTTTAATTTGACATTATTTTTAAATAATGATCAATTAATTACACATGCAATTAATTATTAAGTAATTAAGTAATTAATTAATTACATATTTCAGGTCAATGGCAGTGTCGGTATCAGCTATATTCATTTATTTTTATTTGGTCCATGCACAATTGACTGAACATAACATATAATCAACAACAATCCAATCATTTACATTGTGGGAGGGGTTCACTGATTGCTGTCAGTAAAATGTTTTGACAGATTTTGTCAAAAGCAAATAGAAAAACAATGAAGCTAAAAAAAAGTGACTGATTCTTTATATGATCGTTATAACAAAGAACGACAAGTTATATTATCATATTTGAGAAGGTATTGGGAGAAATTAATTTGTAAATTTTACTACAACTCAATTTATGGGCCTTTTATATATTTAAAAATATTGATTGCAATGTTAAGAAATATCGGTCATTGGCTACAACAACAAGACAGATATTGTTATTGGCGGAAAAAATCCAAATACGGCCAAAAATGACTTTCATTTTTTATATAGTTATACTGGTCGTATTCCGTGTATGTGAATGAGAAAATAATTGGATGGACCAAACAACTTCCGATATGCAGGTGCAAAAATAGTTTAAAGGTTATATATTATACTTAGAATACCTTTGCATTCAGATTTAACATCTCACGGAACAGCTCTCATAAATAAGTCGACCGCTTGAATGAAGACACACCTCATTTGTTTTATGACTTCCACAACATGGTTAGTAAGCTGCAACTGCATTTGAGGGCCAATTTGTCTACCTTCTCAGTTTTCCTATACTACCAAAGAATGCAAAGCCAAACAATCTAATCGACATCAAGTTTGTGTTTTAAATCAGCCAGCCAGCCATGACAGCGGTAAATCTATTCCAGAATAATTAGGTCTTTGTCTAGTTTCATCAGCACATTATTGACTCTTCTGTTTCCCTTTTCCACTTAGCCACTTCCGCTTGTACAAAGAACCAATCAGAGAAGCAAATTAAGGAGCCACTTAGCATACCTGCACAGCTCAGAGGTCCAGACATTCACGAGAACATGTAAAACTCTGCCAGCCAGCCAAACAAGTGTTCTCATTATGATTTAATTGCACTGGCTGACTGCGGAGAGGTGACGCACAGCACAGAGGAGGTGAGCTGGGTGAAATAAACAGGTTTTAAAGAGTGCATGGAAAAGGAGAACAATGCTTTTGGAATAGGACAGGGGGTGAGCAGGAAGATCTAAAGTATATATAGATGAGGAAGAGGAGATGGTGGTTCATACGGTTTGTTTTTTTTGGAGGTGACAGACATAAATCATTGGGGAAGTACTCGGGAAGGACATTGCAGCAAACTGACGAGAGCCAAACTAAGGACTAATGCAATTATTTACACCAGGAAACGGAATATTAAAGCAAAGAAGCACATTTTGGTTGGTTTTTCCTTACTTTAACGCCGAATATGTTTTTCTTTGGAGAAAAGAAAGTAACATATTGTCAAAAGGGGACAACCAAAGATAAATCTTGTTTATTGTGATGTTTTGCATCTGAGCTGGTTGACATGCGGTGGACATTCTTTTTGGGATACAATTCTGTTGTGACAAATCTCCACTGATATTTTGGGCTGATGCTATAAAAATCAGATGTTATATTTGAAAGAACATTCTTTCTGTCATCTCACTCTCATTGTCATATCTTTATCTATTCCTGAGCTGGTTCACCACACCGCCTCTCTCCTCTGCTCTCTAAAAGATGAAACCAATTTTTCAGCCTACGCCAGAAAGACAAATTACTTCTAATAATCCCTCGTTTCCTGAAGAGGGCCTTTTTTCTTCTCCCTCTCAGCTCAGAGACCAGAGCCTTAATGGATATGTGAAATCAGGAGAAAAATGTACAGGAACTCCATAATGACAGCCAGTGATTTCAATTGTGAAAGAAATGTAGCACCTCAACACTGCCAATAAGTTCCTTCTGACTGGGCCAGTGATCACAGAGGAGGAGTTTGAATCACCAAACAAATCAGAGAGAGAAATTATATTTCAAAGCACGGTGATTGCTCTTGATGCCATTACGTGTAATATTTCTTTCCTTTTAGTCCCACACAATTACAGTGAGCAAAGAATAATGTAGAAATAGATTCATTAACAATAGTTTTAAAAGATACACAGTCTGCCCCCCAAAAAAGTCAATAAAAAAAACTACACATACATGTTCATGATGACCAGGCCCCTTTTTTGGGGAGAGGGTAGAGAGGATGATGAGGACGATTTAAGGGATGCAGAGGAGGAGAAGGGAGGGGGGGGTCGCAGTACAGTCCGAAGCAGCCGGGCCAAACTGCATGAGGGTTTAAATGGGGCAGGCTGTGCGCTGATTGGAGGAAGAGGAGGTGAGCCGTGCCAGGGGGAGGAGTAATTCGGGTGCATGGATTGAGGCTGGAGAGCAGGTGGTCCTGGTGTCGCAGTGGACATAGATTGGGGGGAGTTAGGTCTTCCAGGCTGAATTTACGCAGGCTTCATTTGTGTTCAATGGTGATGTTGATTGAAACACACTTGTATTGTTGTGTTGTTGTTTGTGTGTTAAACTATGTGACCACTGTCCCAGGACAAATGTCTCCCATGGGAGCCAATAATGGATTATCTTATCTCAAATACAGTAGGTCCGAGCCTCCTACTGGATAACAGCTGCAGCTGATGATCTTTCAGCTGCAACACGGTATTTAAACCCAAATGAACTGATTTCTGAAGCAAAGACAAATCCTGTGGTCATGGAAAAGATGTCAGTATGTTTGAGAAGGGTCAAATCATTGGCATCAAGCAGAGAAAACATCTAAGGAAAAGCAGAAGCTAATCTACTACAGATCTGAAGCCCAGTGAGAGTGTTTGGGACGAGCTGGAGAAGGCTTTGTGCAGTGCTCACTCGCTCACATCATCAAGATAAATTGGTGAAAAACACTGGATGTAAATACATCTTTGAATATTGCAGAATCTTATTGAAACTATGCCAGAGTGAATGTGTGCTGTAATCAAAGCTAAAGGTCCTCCCAAACATTAGAACGTCTTCCCCTTTTTTTCCTATGGTGCTATTTTGTTTTGACAGGCAGTGTATTTTAAAATATATGTATTTTAATTATAGATTTATTTAATCTAACTTTGTTACAAATCAGTCAAGAGAGGTATGCGCCACACTCCTCATCAATCAAAGGAGAACAAATGTTAGCTGGATCTTGCGGTTACAAAGTCTCCCTTGGGTACAGTGCTCGTGGAGGGCGCTGGCGAGGCTGCACTGTTGTTGACGTTCCTCAGATGTAAAATTGTTTAGGTGGAACTTTTTCTGAACGTCATTACATGCTCTTTGAAGATTCTGCCATGTGCAATTTTGCTCAATTTTTACACATTTTGAAAAGAGTCTTATAGAAAACTGTAGCTTTCATCTGAATTATTACACAAACCGACAACACACAAAGTACCAGCCGACATCCTGCGCGGGCCAGCAGAGCCAGTAAACAAATCAGGAGGGAAAAATGCCACCTAATAACAGCAATTTTGATGTTTTACCCAAAGAAGAAGCACTATGTTGGTCTGTATACAACATTATAATAAATAAATAACTGCAATGGTTACCTCATTTCTATGCACATTTGACTTGGCTTTTCAGGCTCCAGCTATTAAACATTAGCCTTGGCTGTATTTTCAACTCAGTGTAAAAACACATTTGTCTGAAGTAAAAGCATGCCAAGAACCCTTGTATTCTGAAGAAGCAATTTGTTTAGTGTTTTTCCGAGAATGAGAGATGTGTGCATGAGGAAACCATGTAAGTCAACATGTTCTTGAACTATTTCCATAATTTGGTAATGTTCAGTAGTTACTTTTTTTCCATTTGTTCAATTTCCAAGCCTAGATGGAATTATGTTATTATGAAAATTCAAATGTATCTATGTTTTTGTTTTTGCTACTATAGCAATTAACAATTCAAAGTAAAGTAATTTAACTTGTGAATAGTGCTGGTTTGTATTACTTGTATGAAATATATATATTCATAATGCCTATAAAGCATTTATAACTGCAGAAGCTCATCGGCAGCACAGGAGCAGCTTCACACACGGTTGGTGGACAGAAGAGAGCAACTAAATACTAACTAGAAAGTACTATTGATAAAACTGTTGGATATTACACTTGATCTAAACACAAGGTGCAGCCATGTTGGATTGTCTAACTCAGATAAAGGTTGCCTCAGTTTCCAAGTAGAAATTCTGAGATGTAAGGCCGTTCCAGTGTGAATTTACAGGTCAGAATTTGGAACGAGCATGAAGTCCAGTTCTCTACCTATTCAGAGCGAAGGATCAGCCCGCTCAAGGATGCTTGTTTATTTGTTTATTGGCCTGTTGGCAATGCAAACCTATCTCAGCTTATTCTTAATATTTGGTAAAATATAGGAGTCAGCAAGATAGATTAAAAGCGTCTCCTGCCACAAGGGGTCAGCAGAGGAAGGTTTGTATTATCATAATCTTTAAGGATAGCAGCCCTGAATTTGACCTCTGTTTCCTGTTCTCCACTTTCAAGCCTCAATTTACACTCCCAGGAGCCAGGACTGATCCAGCAATTGATTACATTCAAACCATGATTACAAGCAGTGCAAACATTTATTTAGTTAGAAGCCAGCTTTGCATCCACTGACCCCTGGCACTTCTCACTCAACTGAAAAGCTTTAATTATACACTTGGCTTATTTAGATGAGGGCTGAATAGGACAAAGTACAATAATTACATAATGAGAAATATACTGAAATTGTATGGATCAAATTTAGAATGGCTATTTTGAGTCAATTGGTTGCTAGCTTAAAATCAACCTTATTTTTAAAGGTGCGCTGTGTAACTTTATTGGCCCCTTGATTGGTAATGTCATAGAGCTGCCTGGTATGGCAATTAACTCGTTTATCTTCATGGAGACAAGCAGGTTACAGGTCAGGTCCATGGAGAGGCATGTTATTCAATGAAAGCCGTCACCCCTGTAATTGAATAAATGCAAGAGAGATATTTTTAATGACAACTCTAGCCCTTGCCAAAGCAATAACAACCCCATGGAGACAATCAGCTGGTCGCCCCTACCAGAGAAATTACATAGTGCACCTTTAAGTATAGACTTTTTATTTTAGGGTCACGAGTAAACTAGAGATCGTGACAGCAATTTCAAAAAAATACAGCACATGGGATATAATACACACCATTAGTTTCCTTTGAAAAGATGACAACTTCCATCTACAGCCTCAGCACACGATGAAAGGCACCAAAATGATGGATCCAAGCCTGCTTTTTGCCCAATGTGTGAAACAGGAACCGCAGAGGCCCTGGACAAAATTGGGTTTTCTCACTGGGGCTTTGCTGTTTGAAAGAGGGCTATCAGGCCAGATTAGCTTTACCTCACCGCAAATGGAACCAGGAGCATTTTTAAAAGCATCCTCCAACGCACTATTTTAGCTCAGGGTTCTTGGATGCATTTGGAGGGCATCAGAGACCGCAATAGTGGAAAAAGTACTCCCATTTGTTACTTAAGTAAAAGTACAGATTAAAGTACCAGAGTAAAAGTAAAAGTAGCAATTAAAAAAGTTTTGAAGTTCCTGTTTGAAAATGTAAGTAATTATCTTATCTAATTCACACAGATTTTGAGACCTGTTAAACGGTAACAGGTTGATTTTTTGTCAATATATTTTGTTTGCTCAAAGCGGGGACTAAAGTTCCTGGACTTTTAGTCATCTTCGGTTGCCCACGTTGATTAAGCATGAGTGCCAAAGCACACTCACGTCTTTGCGCTCTCATGTCGGCTCCGCCTTCGGTCGACGAGGAGCTGGGACTATATTTTTGTAGCACCTTCATTTGATTCCAATGTTTATAAATTGGGCTTAAGTTTAATAAGGCTGCAAGCAACAATAAAGCCTTGGTATTTGAATATAAATGAGTGTTTAGGAAGGCAAATATCTCACCAGGAAACAGCGGGACACCTGGAAAACACTGAAGCATAATCTTCAACATATATGCATTTGACTAGAACCGTGATTGTACGTGCGTGCGTTGTGTGTTGTGTGTTTTTGATAAAGGTGCGATAGCGTGTCATTTGCAGAGGTGTGGGGGTGGAGCCTGCTGTGCGAGTGTGTCCAGGGGGCTTGTCTCCCCACGGGGGGTAAACACATGACCTTTGGAGCTTTGATCACCCCGCAGTCTGAAAGTGTCACAGGTGGGAACAGGGGAAGTGAAGACAGCCAGTCATTAAGTGGATCCGCTGTTATTTGGGTTATGACGGACACATAGGGACAACTTTAGTGTACTGTGAGGATGATGTGATCTAGTTTTATGACCTGCTGTCCTCAAAAAATGCATTAGTAATGTAACATTGACTTATCGACGATGCAAATCAATGTTAATATAATGTTTTCCCATCGCAAATGCACCGACGCAAAGGCCTAATTTCGAACGTCATATCACAGCATGTTGTTCACATGTACTTATTTAAGCTAAGGGGAAATGTATTTAGAAGTATGTGCAACCTTTCCACCACCTGCTTGTCTCCACTGAGATTACTTTGGCAGACCCTCCACCAGAAAAGTTTGATTGTGCGTCTTTAAAGGGGACATCAAAAAGTAGAAGTAAAATCTACTTAAATAAGATTTTAACGCTTTAAAAATGTTTCCCCATCATTAGTTTACTCAACGTTGTATTTTGATTGACTCATGTATGTTTGAGTAATCCTGTATTGTCCTGCAACTGACGCTCAAGTACTCAAAATTCCCCTCCCATATCCTTTTACTAAATTGCAATTATTTGGAAAAATACTCTTGTATGTAATGTCATGTAGCCACATTAAAAAAACACTAAATGTAAATTGCTTCTAGTTACAGTGAAATGTCACTTTAACAGGTTAATAAACCAATTTATTTTACGAAGCCATTTTACTGATGTGATATAGATCAATACTAAACACCTGAAAAAAGCATAATATGTCGCCTTTGAGGTAGTAACAAGTACCAAAAATATTAGTTACTCATGCTGATTTTGAGGAATCTTAATGTTTTGTACGTGTTGTATTGTTGCATGCATTTCTCCATACCTCAGCCAATGGCACGATGCCCTGTATGTCTGCGTTGCTGATGTAGAGGTGGGACACTTTCTCCGCCTGCCGGGCCGTAGTGGGGGTGTCTGTGGGGTACTCCGTGTTCCAGTGCAGAGTCTGAGTGGGCACCAAGTGGATCACATTGTCCACCTCAAACTCCAGCTGCATCACCTCGTACGACGGGCTGTCCATCCTATGAAAACAACACAACAGATCACATTATTGATCAGATATTGGGCATTTAAAATAGTAAGGCCGATCTATAGACACGGTGTTATATCAATGCAAATGGATTATTGATTAAAGGGACTATATAAGGTTAAGATAAATCACAACAACTGTTTTTACGGGGTGCAGCTCCAGGGCAAGAGATGAGATATGAAGTTCACAAAATGGACTATTGCCAAAAGGAAAAAGTATCGAAAAACAAAAAAAGCATACAGTGATGGACAACTGTTCATTTTGAGAAACCTTTTTAGTTCAGCTTGTCTTTCGACTGAAAATGCAATTTTGTTTAAATACACATCAAATTAATAATGTTTAGTTTTAGTCTAGTTTCTAATAAGACATTAATTGTATCATATTGAACTCCTTCACCGGTATGAGTTAACACTAGCACACCTGCTGCGTGCCTCCTCTTTTTATATATAATAAATTATTATAAATAATTATTATAAATAATAATAATAATAATGATAATAATGTGTCTTGGAATACTCTGTAAAAGACCAGAAAATGTAACTTAAAAGTGCAGTCCAGTGATAGTACTGAAAATGCTATTGGTGCTGCTCTAAAACAAACGTTATTATGAAAAAGTGTCTGGTGCCGAGCATGACATCTCAAGAGTAAAAGCTACACAGTAAGTCTAATAACAAGTCTATCTGAAATGTGACACTACATTTTCCACGGTCAAGATAGCCCTGAAATATACCCACAGTTTGTTGTAAGTGTAACGAAACCGGTCTCCTGGGTAGGCCTCTTCAGATAAGCCACATGGCACGTCTAAACGGAGCTGTGAGGATCACTTTGATACACTTAGAACTATGAGTGATGCAATTTAAGATATTCTGGATTCTACACAAATAGCTGTAGAGAAAACTTCTTTTGAAAGATATGATTTTGTTTTATTGCTAGATTTAGAGATTTAGGAGGTCAAAGGCCACGACAGAGCCAATTGCAGAATATCCAGTTGGATGAATGGGTGTCTGGGGAGGCGGTGAGCCTTGTGCTACACCGACAGATTAAAGGGAGAAAAGTGATGGGTCTCAGATTCATTTGACCTCTGCCCCTCCTCCTGCAGACTGTGTATGTCTCCTATGCATTTTGGCTGCTAATGTTGTTACCTCCATGTTTTCATCAGAATAAAACAAAAACAAATACATAATTACAGTACAGAATAAATGAAAGTATCATACCTTAAGTGTGAACAAAATGGTTTATTGACACTTTGCTCTAAATGAGGCAAATTATACATTTCCTGAAAATCAGATTTACCAATGTAAACAAATAGCAGAGTTGCCAGACCAAAACATTTCCTTTTTCCTCCTATATAGCATCTTGCAAAAACAGAACTTTGTGACAGAATCAGACTGCTGTGCGCTGTCTGCATCCAACAATTCATTATTTTCTCTTTCACAAATTGGGAATTAGCACCATCACCTTTATTTCATGGAAGGTTATATTTTTAATTGAGAGTGGAGACCAGAGTGCTTTCCTAGCGACCATCCCTGACAGGACCAAAGGATGAGTGCCTTTTTGAAGGACATCACAAAAGAGTTGCTCCTTCTTGTGACTCTGTGTCTCCACCAAAAAGAGCTTTGTTGTTGACCCCCTGAGGATGCCCCATTTCTCCCACCTGATATTTCTGAAAGCGCAGCCCTGTGAACTTCAGCGCTTTGGACACATACACACTCCTCTGTCACGCTCGCTCGCTGTACCTGTCTCTCACACTCCAGCACATACACGCATCCCCGACCACTCTAACACATGCATACAAAGAACCACGGAGTACTCGGGTGCAGTGTAATCGCTGGAGCTGAAAAAGCAATGTGTCTACAGTGACAGGTTCATTCAGGTGTTAGCCCCGTCCAAACCGCAAGGGCTCCAAAACAATATTACTCTGCTCCCCAGTGCATACATGTACACACATTGTTCAAAGCTGATGCCAAAAGTTCACAACTTTTGAGCCTCAGGGTAGAAAGGCGCACAGTTATTGTTGGCCTGCTGGAGTCCATTTTGTATGGCTGCAGGGACAGTTTAGTGGGTCACTGGTAGTGCCACCTGACCTGGTTTGGTGAACTGCTAACTGGGATGGAAACCCGGACAAACATATTAGTGCTAATAGAAAAATCAGTTTATTGATAGTGCAAATCTGTGTAAATGTAATGTTGTAATCTCCCCAGGGTTTCCTCCACCATATCTAGTGTATATGTAAGTTTCAGTGCCAATACTAAGTATAACATCTACTGTCAAAATGCAATATTATGTTATATAATATTATATAGGCATATCCACATGCAATAAATGGCATAAAATTTAAGATTCTCTCTATCATTACAAATTAACTAGGTAAAATGTACAATTACATGGTGCCATTATTCCATCACAAAAGACTTCATTGTTTTACATTGAAAGGAATTCAAGCCACAAGAAACATATGGAAAATGTCTGGACAAAATTCTTCTGAAATACATCGACACTGTTAAACTTTTTAAATGTCTTTAAAAAAAAAGAAGGAACTCCCAAATAGATTTAGTTTAAATTTATCAACAGAATAAAAAAAAAAAAATCAAGTCAAAAGTCTCATAATGTCATCTGTTAATATAGTGATATATTTAAAACAACTGCCCTGATTTCACCCACATTTAAAGAGACTTTTGGCAGCTGTGAAGGTCTTGGGTGGACTTCTGAGGCTCTGTGCAGACATGATTGACTCATTATCTCTGCTCATTTCTCTTGCAACATTTGAACAATTTAGTTTCAAGTCTGAGTTCTATCTGGTGAAATTCAGTTTGCAGCTTCACTGATGCACATCTGCGTCATCCTTTGTGACCTTTCTGTCTCCCTGCATGTCTACCTGCTTGTGCAGCACCCATTAGTTTGACCTTTAGACTCAAATAATTAGCATCATGGCCTCTCACAGGGGACACCTACACTGTGTGCAAATTGTTACAAAAGTCTGTGGATGTTACAAATGTTACAAAAGTCTATCTCAAACATACCGTGGATCTGTTGTTGACATTTTTGATTGATAGGATGTAAATATATATATAAGTAAATTCTAAGAAAGAATGAATGAACGATGAATGGATGAATGGTCTTTCAGAAATATAGGCAAAATAAGGCATTCATTAGTCGTTCCGCAGCAGGAATTTAAATTTTTTTTTTAATTTCATTTTTTTGGCAATGAAAAACACTATACAAGTTACATATAGATCACCTTCAAGCGTTATTATTTTATTTTTGTTTTAAATAAATGACTGAATAGACCCTTCCAGTGTTTGTAAACAATTCCGTGTCATTTCCATTAGCCGTTACCATTCCACAAGTTGGCACAATGCATCTTCTAAACTAAACTATGAAAAACCAGGGTTGTTTTGGCAACTGACAACCACTCGACCACAGTGGTTGTTACTGTGTAGATTTTTAAGACAATCTACACATTAACACCAGAGCCTGTTTTGTGTAGATTGTCTTTAAAAAAATGCACCAAAAGCATAGCGGGCCTGAAGTAATATTGCCTGACTGCGAAGAGGGTGGGATTCAGGACTGACTTATAAAATGACTTTAAAAATGTATCAAGTAACCCGCAAAAAATGTGTCAGGATTAAAAATTAGAAACCTAAAATCTGGAATATTTAAATCCAAGCTCCAAACAGATCTATTTAATTGTATATGACTGAACTGACTTTATCTGCACTCTTAATTCAGAATTTCTAAATGATGATGATAATTTATGTTTTTATTTGTTTGCATTGTGATTTTGCTCTAGAGCCCTTTGAATTGCCTGGTGTATGTATCGACAAATAAACTTGCCTTGCCTTTTTGTCGCCTTGGTAAAGATTTTCACAACTGAAGTTACAGGGCAGATTAAAGAATTTTAAAAAGGTTTTACAAGAAAATATTTAGTTTCACCAGTAACATTGCCAGACTGCGAAGAGGGTGGGATTCAGGACCGACTTATAAAATGATTTTTAAAAAAGTATCTAGTAAACCCACCGGACCCACCACGCATTAGGTGTAAACCCGCGTAAGTGAACTTTAGAAAGTGGAGGTTGAAGTCAGTTATTGCTTGTTGGCAAATATAATGAACATATAAACAACAATCACTTGTCTGTGCTGTCTACAAAAATTGCCACACTCACATCACTCCTGTCATAGATACTTATGGTTTCATTGTTGGGACAAAAACTCTCACAAAATCAAAATGTCAACAGATTCTTCCCCCTTATAAGATATCACAAACGACAAAAACAAAAGGTTACTACCGTCAAAATCTGAATTTGCTCAATCTCACACACATTCACTCTGTGGCAGGAGCAGGAGCAGGAGGACAGCTGTCGCGCCAAAGTGTGTAGTAGAAAAGTGGTGGCCTCAAGAGACATTCAAAGAACAACAAAACGCGCAGGCATGCACCGCTAGCAACAAGAGAGGTGGCCTCCCCAGAGAGAACACAGCCAGGAGAGGAAAGCATGCGAGGAGCCATTTTTCAGTGTTTGCTACAAAGAAGTTGTCCCCATGAGCAGTTCCCCTCCGCGTCCACAAGGCCAGAGATGACAGAAGCAGAGGGGGGCAGAGAGAGGAGGTGGGGATCGTTCTGGGCGAATTGTAAAAAGGTGAGAGCGTGGTTCAAAGGACTGAAAAAAGAGATGGCGATTTCATTCATCTTCTATCGCTTGTTTCTGTTAGGGGTCGCGGGTGACTGGAGCCTATCGCAGTGACTTTGGGTCTTAGACAGGGGCACACGCTGGACAGGGGTTAACACAGAGAGACTTAGACACACATACATCCATTCACTCTCACAGTCGTTCACAAGGGGAAATGTAGAGTTGCCAAATTACCTAACACATTCATGTCTTTGGACGGTGAGAACCCGGAGAGAACCCACGGTAACACTTTGAGGACACGCAGACCCCACACAGAGATCATGTGGTCCTGTCCGGAAATCAAACCCACACATTTGCTATGATGTTTGATTCATCTAATTACTAATTCACAAAAATAACCATATTTCAAGTGATATAGCCGTAGTGTTTGTGCTTAATTGTTTAAAATGGCAGTATAGCCAGACTATTTATTGAAAATGTAATTGTACACCATAATCCGCCTCCTGTGAATAAATTCTTTCAACTTTGTTCTGAGTAAACTTCGTGGATATCTCGGTTTACAGCCCACAAAAACTGTCAACCTCAAAAGATGTTCTCCCTTTGCACAAGCTGTGTTCTCAGTGGAACAGCTGCAGATCTGCATTTTTTTCCCTCAAAACTTAAAAAAAAATCTTGTGGAGTATTAGTACATATTGTAATACTTCCTTATACGCTAATTAATGAAAAGGCATGTAACTTGTGATGTACTTTGTTATGTTCTTTCTATATGCTTTGTTGCTATGTTGTGTATGATTTTAAAATGCAAAGTGCAATATAAATAAAATCCATTATTATTCACTTAAAATGATACCAGGCTGTTAGAGAGAGAGACAGAGGCCGTAAAGAGTTGAATATACATAATCTTAAATATCTGTGAGGCAACAGGCCTCTGCCAATGGACAGGCTTTGCAATTGCCATCCTATATAACATGTCGGTGTAATCCCTCATTCGTCCAGGAGTGTTCCATTGTTGAACAAGATTCAGTTGTAGTCATCTGGACTCTGTTTTAGGAAAAAAACAGAGTCCTATATAATAGTACAAGACAGAGGAAATGTAAAAGTGGTGTACAATTACATGGACTGCCACAATGCTGGGCCTTACTCAGATAAAGCGTTCAAGGCCATGACCCCACAGGCATGATGGAATATTGTATTTATTCAGTTGTGCTTCCCACCCAAAGGTCAACCCACAAACATAAAACCATTGTCATGGCAGCGAGACCGAGCCCCGCCGCTGATAACAGAAAGACAGCTGCGGCTAATGTAAATTGGTTGCTGCTACAATTAATTTAAGTGCCCTGTACTCTGACAGGCTTACAGCAACTAAACAACTAATGAAAAAGTAATTTCATTTCAAAAACGATGATAACGCGGCATTGTTTTGAGCTCCCCCTTCAGCTTCATGAGCACTGTTGAATTTAAACAAGAAATAATGTGTGACTTGAATGTGGAATACTGCCATCACGGAAACAACAGGGTTCTCTATTTAACAGAAGGAAATGTATTCTTTACAAGTCATAACACCACATCTAACATTTAGGGTGAACATGACTGTGGCACAAACCTGCACTGTACAGTCAATCGCCCACACACCAGAAGGACAGTGGTTCAATCTTTGCAACAAACATTCAGAGATGATGGAGCCCACTGTCAGGATTAAAAATGAGAAAACTAAAATCTGGAATATTTAAATCCAAGCTCCAAACAGATCTATTTATTTGTATATAACTGCAAAGACTTTATCTGCACTCTCAATTCATATTATTTAAATGATGATGATGATGATTTGTTTGCTTTGTGATATTGCTCTAGAGCCCTTTGAATTACCTGGTGTATGTATCGACAAATAAACTTGCCTTGCCATTGTGGCCTTGGTAAACATTTTCACAACTGAAGTTACAGGGCAGATGTGGTTGAAAAAATTCCAACAATTCCACTTCACATTATTTGCATTCTTCCAATGTAATTCGTGAGTGCCACTTGAACAGATCAGAGACAGAAAAGCAAACATTTGTGGCATTCCTGTCCTTTTTTCTTTTCTCCTTTAGTTTGTTGATGGATATTGAACTTCATTTTGCTCCTAACATACTACGCACTTACGCACACAGTAGGTCTGCTGTAATGGCCTATTCCCTGACCAGGCAGCGCTATGATTGCTCTGTATATGTTCAAATCACCCACTGAGCTCTCTTCCTGTTCTCTGCGTCTCGTCCATTGCTACCTCTCACCATGACACACAACGTCGCCTTTTTTGAAATTTCTGCTTAAAACAGGATTCACACAAGCATAGCTTTTCTGCATGAGGTCCACACAGGGGAACACACATGGGGACATGCAAATGCTTTTATAAGACGAGCACCGACTGCGCTCGAGGATACATATTTAAATGTGTCTCAGGAACAAGAGGGAAAAAACATGTAACAGACATGTTTGTCATTCCAGGAGCGCTATGTAAGCAATAAATAAAGAGACTTCAAGGAAAACATTTGAAAATGGACCATAGAAAAAACTTTTTCCAGAAAGTAGATGCACAACAAAATGCTAACTCAATTCATCTCAGACAACCAACATTTTTTAACTTGTTGACAAAAGCAAGTCCTAAATATTTTCAGACCATTTCTGATAGCAAAGTTACTTTAATCCAAATTGCAACTTTTTTGCAGTTTAACTAATTAGACTTGAACAGGAGGGGAGGAGCGAAAGAGCACGGTGGGCCCCACTAACACAAACATGGAATAAGGGGCAAAAATAATCGATATAAATGCGCACACTGTTTGTCAGCTACTCAAATCACCAGAGTAGAGACATTAGCGGAGCAGGTTTTGCGAGTGGCGTGAAAGAGCGCAGCGGAGCGAGGCTCAGTGCGAGATTCATATCGTTCAATGTGGCTTTTATGAAAGCCTAAATCCTTCTTGGAGACAGCATTATAAAGGCTTATATAATCGTTCAGCCCTTCTCTGTAACTATAGTTTCTATTTGTTACCTAAAAATAAAATACACTACATGGCAGTTGATATAGTTGAAGTAGAAATGCAATTTAAAGCTGCACTTTGTAAGATGGTGGAGGATCCGCCCCCTGCATGTTATTGCTGTGCCTGGAATGTTCCAGAGTATGTCTTCAATTATACTTGTGTATTTATAGCTAAAAATACCTTGAAAAACATTGTTATTGTGACCGGGCTCGTCTCTCCATAGGTCTGTCCTATTCATGGGTTTCAGGCAAAAGGATTCCTTCCTGATTTGAAGGATTTGGCATGGCAACGTTCCTTTGTTGTTACGACAATAGCACAATTCAAATCAAAATATTATATCTGTAGAATATAATATTTGTCTGAAACGCATTAATCTGCTCGTCTCCATGGAGTAATATATGTTTAAGGATACTGTGGAACATGAGTGACATTGACTGGTGCCACACTAACTTGATACTCTGGAGTTAATTCATATTTCAAGAAAAATAATAATAAAAAGGACATTTTTTACACTTTTAAAAAAAAACTAATTTAAAATGTATTTTTTTTGTATTTCTATATTGCCGGACCTGTACACAAATGTTGCAAAATACCCCATGAATGTCTTCAAACAAAACATTTTATTTTTGTATGAAGACATTTTATTTCACTCCATTTGTATCTATGACTTTGCTTTTGTCGGCTTGTAAATAATTCAACTACATGGAGGCAGAGGGCAACCAGCGTGCACAAAGGAGACGGTGCTTGTGAACAGAAGTGAATAAAGGGCCGCTATCAGCCGACAAATAAGTACATGATAAGAAACAGGCAGATAAGATGGACCGTGGAGGAATGGACAGGCCGAGCGCGATAGAAAGACAAAGAGACGTCTGACTGAATGAATGGAAGAGATACGCAGTGGGACTCCTCTCATCACAGTGAGGGGCTGCCACATTAAACTCCATTGATCTACTGTACAATCTCTATGACCACGGGCCGCTAAGTAACTTTCTGCTATTCATCGCACATCTCCCCAAAGGTTTGTGCTAGGTAGTATATGCTCGGGACGGACCGTCTGCTGCGATTGTTCATTTGAAGTCTAACGTTTAGGAACACGGGTTAGAATTAATGTTATGGGAGCAGGGTTTTGTTTAGGGTTAGAAAGATGGCTGGGCTTAGAGGCTTGGTTAAGCTTAGAAACAGGTTATGGTTAGAAAAACGATTTGGGTTGGTTGAATATAAAAGTTACACCATCAAATAAACAGAATTTAAAATGTTTCAGCATGTTCATAGGCACAGAAGTTTACATTTTGTAGCAACCAGCGCTACAGCCAAACTAGGATGGTATATAGGTTATCTGTGATATCGCAGGTAGAGTTGCGCGTTTTAAAATGTTAATCGTTAGTTAGAGCCCTTCGCTGTCCATAATCGGTTAACCAATAACGTTACCGCAGTGCTATTTAACTAATTTGCTCTAAATTTTTATTTTTTTTTTTTACTGGGTGAACCATGGTAGCCACAGTGCATTATGGGAGATAAATGCAGAGCAGCTGGACAGCGACAGGTCAGTGAGCTGTGGCACAATGCGAGTGAATGAAAGCGTCTATAAACCCACCATTTTGCAGTGATTATGAATAAAGCACTATTAAATAAAAAGTCACAATGTAAAGTCACTAATGCTGGTTGGTGCTTACCATAGCAGGTGCACGTTTCCCATCTGAGGCAAAAAAATGAATATTCCAGTCTGTTTTCTTTACTAATGAGAGATCCAATTTAAATAAACCACATCTGATTAATATTAGTCCATATAAATACTAAATTGTCTCTCAGGTTTGCTCAGCCTTTATAAAATAAATCCACTATTATTGGAGTTGCAGCAATGTAAAAAAAATTTTGAATGGTGGCGAAATTGTGCATTACAAATATGGATTGAAAACAAGGCAAATGAAACACGCCAGTTCCCCAGACAAAATGTCTTCCCTTGGTTAAGAATTTGGTGACCATTACTAGGTTAACCGGTTAACTATGAACACTACTACACATTTACATTACCTCACACAATCCTGTAGTGTTAAATGTAGAGGATCTTAGATTCTGGTAGTGACAGACTGATGGAGCGCAGTTTAAAAGGATTCCGACGGCGGATGACATTTTATAACAAAGTGCGTCTCTCCTTGTTAATACTCAAATGATGAGCGGAGATTAGCAGCTTTTTGGGACGGTACAAGAAAAGTGCAGGTGATAAGATGTGCAAAGATTACTAATCCGTAGCTCACAAGGCAGAGATTTGCTTTAAAGATATAAATTACAACATTTAAATAGCCCTATAGTGAAATGTGTCTAGCTAAAGCATTTTAATATATTTTCAGACATGTCATGTAGATGGATGTAAAGAATGCAGCTTGTCTGTGCAGCTGCTTCATTCACAATGTTTGGATGTAACGAATTCAAGTTAAATCATTTCAACCTTCTAACTTTGATTGTTGACCAAGCCATACACATGTTTTAATCTTAAAATATGTATAGATATCACACTAACATGGTTCATACATGTAAGTTGAATTGTGGGGGACAAGGGGAAATTAGTTCACACATCCAGGAAGGGTTAATTAGCGCACAAATGTGAACTGCTGCAATATCACCTTATACATTTATTTAAAAATTTACATTATTTTTTCCTTTGTAATCATCTAATTTTGTAGCATTTTAACTATAAATGATACACTGGAATTTAGCAGTCAGCAAATATTAACCCAATTAAGTGCAGCAAGGTCTGGACCTGTAATGAAAAATGACATTATTTGCAACATCGATAGAATGACGTTGTCATGACATTCTATCTATGTATCAGATAATAATATCTTGGCTTGAGCCAAGATAATATTATCTGATACATAAATAGAACGACATGACATTATTTGCAACATCGATAGAATGACCTTTTTCCATTACAGACCCTAGGCATAACCAACTTAATCATGTTGTCTTTGACCTGTTGTTGTTGTGTATGTGAAGAAGTGCAGCACCGCTCTGCTCGCCAATGGAGCTCCACTTTATACAGCGGCTGCAGCCAGACTTTTGTGAAGGGCTTGTACTGCAGCCAGACCTTCTTGAGAGGCAATACTTAACATGGAAAAAAGACCAAAAATAGTAGCAATTCAACGTTTATTGACAAAAACTGATTGTGTGTTCAGCAGCAGAGTTTGTGATTCTAACAACAACAACAACAACAACAACAACAACAACAACAACCATTTACACTGAGAGCTTCTCTGTACCATTGTTTGTGGTTGTTTCATTTGGAAATAAACAAAAGTCGGCTTCACAGGCTTTTAGTCAACACCATCCACCTGCGCTACACCATGTCTGCTCTGATTTACACTTTATCTGTTCCCGTTAAGTCCCCACTCGCCATTCACACACACACAAACACACACACACTATTGATTTGAGGGGGCACTGTGAAATATCGGGTGTAAAGGGAGTCTGACGGTTCAACAACACACAGAAAATACAAGATGCACATTTTAAATCCAAAAAGCAGTCGCACATGAAGCATTTGACAGTGGCGTCTTGACCCTGAGCTTCGGCGCTGTAGCACAAACGAACACCCCCGCTAACCTTTTCCCAGCCTGTGTAATCAGATATTGATTTAATGCAGCGCTCGCTATCACATCCATCTCTGCTTTTCTCAATTCTCCCACAGATTTCGTCGCTTTTATGATATTTGTCGGAGAAGGCCAAGTCACCTCTGTTTTGAGATATGGGCGATTGGGCCCCGCTGGGACCAAAATATGATTCTGTCATTGAATTTATCGGAACAATGGCCGTTTCGAGGACTGGAGCTGAGACTATGGGTAATGCTTCAGAACATTGCACTGTTATTACAACACATGCTTTTTATTAGGTTTCACTAGCAGCTAACCATTTAACTTTCTCATGTTGGAGGAGGTCAAAGGTCAACCTGCATCAACATGGGCTAAAGTATTTACTGCAACATTTCTGTGGTTGTTGACTTGTGTTGGAAAATGCAATACTGAGGTTAGTTTAAAAGTATATATTTTTGGCATAAGTTGTATACACTTCAAGTGGTTTTAGGCTGTCCATACTTGACCATACTGACCACCTAATAACATGTTTGAATGTAAGTGTGTGCTGGAGAAGGGAAGAGTGTGTGTTTGCAATTGCAGGATGGTGTTTTTTAACAGTCTTCATGGGGAGGGTGTGATTATTTGTTGGTATTGACATTATTACATTAAATATGCAAGTGAAACATGTGCAGTGTTAATGTCAAGTTTCCATCTACATTTAGATTTGTTTTTCTAGATTGTAAATATCAACCTGCCCAGAGACTACAGGTGAAACATTGTACACTGTCCCTTTACAAATACATACCATACTATACCAATAAATATTAAAAGTTGGGTGGAATGTACTGTTTCAAAATGGGTGTTCAGCATTTGACCTTCCATGCTGGTGAAATAACCTCAGAACAACAGGAGCATTTTCATTCTGGATTCTGGATCCTCCTGCTCTGTGGCAATAACCACCTAACACAGCTCTCAGATCCATCAGTACAATGTACTTTTAAATAGAATATTCCAATATTGGTTCTGTTTAACAAGACAAGCATCGTTTTTCAGCTCGAAGGGCTCTTGTGTATTCTGTGCAGTGAGTAAAGAGAGAACATTTTAATTCTGCACAAACAAAAACAAAGGAAATAGTTTTGACAAATGAGAAGAGTGACGTGGCATTTGATGTTCTTTAACAGAACATGTCACACAGGAGCAGAATAGAGGAGCTGCAGTCTGGGGAAGCAGCTCAAACCTGTGTCATCATTTTCAAAGAAACTTAAAAATGTCCATCAAGATTTTACACTTGACAATGACAAATTATTGTCCTATTTCTAAACAGCGGTTTTGCGTTTTATTAAAGGTATTTTTCTCTACTCTGTTCTACTCAGCTCTGTGCACATGTACCCGACTTCGCCACAATCACCACTGAAAGCATTTCCATATCATGTGGTTCTATGAAGTTTTGGGCGTCCTTGGGGGGAAACAATACTAACGCCATACATTTGTGACTCAAAAGGAGGTCAGTTTAACAGACACCAAAACAGATTGACAACTAGGCGCTTAATTGTAATCATTTACCCAATTAAGGCCCCTAATTTGCTATTAAACAAGTATTAGTAGTATCATTATTACATGCACTAGAGCGGGCGGGATTTCTCGCAGGTGTAGTGTGCGAGATTGTATGGGACTGATGTGGCCTGATGTACTCAGACCTGATCATCTTGGGTCCCGTTAATGTCCTGACTGTCAGGGCAGGGGGCCTATGCCAGGGGTCGGCAAACTTAAATGTTCAAAGTGCCATTTCGGACCAAAAATTAAAAGCCTTATATAAGCCTTATATGAAGAGAACACAGGCTGTGAGTGTATATTAGCTATATTAGCCTACTATCAAAATGACAAGGCTACAAATACATAATGAGCATTCCTGATTAAATGTGTATTTTCCCTGCAGCGCGCTCTGGAGAGATGACGCACCACGTGACCACTCCGCGATACGATATTTGGTGCTTTAAGTTTAACTTCCATTACAATGTTAATGTATTATGTTTTGCAGCATTGATGACAATACAGAAATACAATTCCTTCATGTACTCACCATCTGTGAACGGTTTTCCACGCTTTATTATCTCCCGGTTTGCTACAAATCTAGCAGCAGGAGTGAAGTTTGGAGACGCAATCCACTTCTTAAATCTATGTTGTGCTGATTTCGCACAATCCTTGAATCCTCCGTTCTCCTCCGCTACCTTCCGTTCCGGTTTGTTTACGACAGCCACGTGCCTGGCACTGCGCCGCCCATGTGCGCCACGCTGAAACTTGTGTTGCAGGTTTATGACGCAAATCTCCATTGACAGAAATGTTGAAATTTTATATTTATTATAAACATTTTTATAACATTGGAAAACGTTAAGAATGTTTGCGTCATGTTTGTCCTCCTACAGAAACCATATTAAAACAACAAATATAATATAATTATTTCTTTTTTCATACATTTTTGAAAAAGCTCCAGGGAGCCACTAGGAGGGCGCTCAAGAGCCGCATGCGGCTCCGGAGCCTCGGGTTGCCGACACCTGGCCTATGCAGAGCCATCAGATTAAGCCAGAGAGCCGAGTCTGCTCAATGCTCTGTTAAGTGTGATGTGTATTCCTCTCTTCCGGGTCCAAGCAACCACACCTATGTAACATCTGATTCTGTTTATTTTTGACAATATGCCACAATGCTGTGCTCAGTTTAATTGGTGGGTTGAATTCATAAGGTGAGTTGACGTTAGGCCAGGGCTATTCAACATAAGGCCCGGGAGCCGAATCAGGCCCTCCAAGTGATGGATCAGGCCCATCTTCCAAATATTAAAAATAATAATACATATTGTTTACTGGTTTAATGCACTATGTAACTTTCACAAAGCCAACAGAATGCATGTGTTATAAATGACTATTTATCCACTTAAATGGATAAAAGGATGATTGTTTAATTCCATAATGTAGATTTTCTAAATGAAATTAAACATAAACTGTATGGAGGTAAGGAGGTGGCCGAATCCTCACCAAAAATGTAATAACATTATTGTGCACCTTTTTTGTTGTTGTATATATACGTTTATAGCCCTACACTATTCCTCTCCATTTTTTTTCTTTATTGACGTCCCACAGTTCTGAAAATGAACACTGTAGACATTGGAGACAGTGTGAAATCATATTAACTTTCTGTGAATTGCTTTATGTTCTTCTCTACAGGAGGTCCATGGTCTGTGGCAATGATGTTTGTAACTGAGGGTATGTCTTCAGGAAAATATCATCAGTATTAATATATATCATATCATTGAGTCAAGTTTAATTTTAGAATTTAAACATTTTCAAAGATAAATCTCTACTCAAACATGCGCACACACACTTACGGAGACTCCAAAAGAGAAAAAGGAGAAAGAAGAATGAATTATTAATCATGCCGTCTAATTATGGAGTGTGCGTGGCCCCTCAGAGAGATATGATCCTGGGGAAATCACATCTAACAGCCATTTATCACAACAAATAGAGTGAAAAACTGCTGTTAGGAGAGAGGAGACACAGGAGGAGGAGAAGAGAGGGAGGGCAGTTAATAAAACAACTGACCCTCCACTAGAACACTGCACTGTTAAAATATGCCAAAGACATGCACGGACGGGGAGCTGGAGGAAGGGTACAAGGAGACAGGAGAGGGGCGCATAAGGGTCCCCCCAGTGAGCACATGTGAGTGGGTTTGGAGAACAACAAGGTGATTAAGTGTAACTTACTGTAGAGATTTTACACCATACAGTAAAAAAGATCATATGATAGTATTTTACAAGTAACATGAGTGCCCTATCCACAAAAAAAGTGCAGGGCTACGTAGTGAATGAGGGTTAAGGGCTAGAAGGGACATTCAGACTGCTTACGATTTAAATTGATGTAAAAGTCGCCCAGCAAACATAGTCCAACCAAAATGGCATTTTAAAATAGACATATTGAGCTTTTAGAACCTTTTAATTACAATAGGATTGCTTCCCCTTCTCATTAAACCACAAGTTGTATTTAAAGTAATTCATGCATGTCTGGGTAATCTTTTCACCTGCGGACAAGACACATGGCAAGGGCGTGCAGTCAGGGCAATCAAGGCAAGCAGTGATTGACCAATAACAATCAATTACAGTGTGTCACAACTGTATTTACGTTGGTCCGAAATATATTCAAAAAAGCTTGCTTTCCCCTCACTTCTGCTGCTGAAGCTTGGCTGGAAATTAACGTGTTTTTAGTGGCTGCCACAGCCCACTGAGCAATACTGTGCGGGAAGCATGATTCTTATTTTGCAGCAGCTGCTCAGTCTGTGCCCGTGATCAGAGGTCCGTTCATGTTCCGCTCTCTAACATGAGCTTTTAGAACCAGAGCAGAAAGCAGCTTCTTTTAGAGGTCTGCACATGCGCTCTGAGGACAACACAGCCTCAAACCCCGCTGAATAAACCTGTATGAGAATCTTGGATGTTGGCAGGTTGTGCCTACTTTTTGCACTGCAACTGTAAATCTAACTGTAATCTTGTGTACATAGTAATGCCCATATTTTTATTTTATACTATAGTAATTTTAAATTGTTTCTTAATGCGTGCCCTTTTTGATTTCATACGTGCTGTTTTTATTATTGATCAGTGTTTTATGTTGCACCTTAAGGCCGAGACAAGTTCCTATGTTTGTGAATTTTGTTCATTGACAATGGCAATAAACTCTTTCTGATTCTGATTCTGATTCTGATTCTGATTCTGATTCTAACTGAGCATGTGCAGAGGAGAAGCGAAGCAACAGCAGCGCCAAGTTTTAACAAAGAGGCAAGTCTTTGTTTGTAGTGTTGTAATGATTAGACATTAGTTAGAAATACAGGCAGTCATTTAACAACATAGAACGCTAATCATTACAGAGAAAGTGTTATAAATTGATGTGTGAAGTGACAGTGAAGTGAGCCTATTTACTCCATTCAGCATAATTTACTTGTATGGGAGTTTTGCTCAGTAGGATAGGTCTTTGCCCTTCACGTGGGAGTCCGAGGTTCGAAACTCACTTTTGCATGTTAGTTGGGGTTTTTTTGTCACTGTTATACACTAACACAGAGTCTGCTTGCCCAGCCATAAAATCCACCGTACGCTACTGATACATGGCCACAGCGCTTCACTATGTTCTGCAATTTTATTCTCTAAAACAGTCACACACATAGGATTTGTCGCTCACTATTCCGAACAGCAGCTCTCCACTGTTGGGCCTCTGGCACGTGGCACTTTGTGGTGATGACGTTTATGGTGATGGAAAACAGCACTGTCGTTTTAGATCAATATTGCAGTTTAAGATGTCCAAAATATAATATAATGATCCACGGGTGTCATAGATTAGAACTATATACTAGCAGACAAAAGCACAATAGGTCTTCTTTAACAGATCAATCCCAAGTATAAAGGCTGCCACCTGCAGTTGGTCACCTGATCTTATGTGTATATTTAGCCCCACATAACACACAGAGGAGCATGCGAGCAGTGCTGTGTCATTCTGGGCCAAACTGAGCTCAGACAGACTGACGGAATCAGGCCAGATATCAAATAAAGTTTGTCAGCCGTGCAAGACCTAGGGCCCACTCAGAAGTGAAAACCACAACTCCCAGAAGGCCATGCTTTTGCACGCTCCGCCCCCTCCACCCTCTTGTCTACCTGACAGCTCAGAGGGAGGTGAAATACTGGGTATGCAAAGAGAAGAGTGCTGGAGGTTGCATGGAATTTTGAAAAGCCTGTCCCTAAGTAGATGCTAAAACTCGAGGTTAAACTAGAGTTATGTACACCAAAAGAGAGCTAGGGATGTAAAAAGAATAAAAAATGATATGCAGATACTAATTGGTACTACAACTACTATAAAAACTAGATGCTAATTTGAACAAGTACCAATACTAAAGAACATGTATAGGACAACATTTGAACTTACTTGAATCGTTTTAGAATCATCTTAAGCTATATCAGAACTAGAGTTGGACCACTGGTAACATGAAAGAAACTACTATGAATTGCCGTTGAAAAAAAAAGGGCTGTCAAACGCCTTAACTCATGCAATTAATCATAGAATATTGACACCTTTCAGATTACGCAGGAGGCCTTACCTGAGAGAAGGAGGAGCACAGATATGTTCAAATTTACACATAAAATCCATCGGTTTGACCATACACACGTATTTAATTTTTGTCACAGAGCACATGTTGTTTGATCCAGATACCTGCGCCGTCTGAAGTTAATTCTGTGGAGCAACGCAAAACCTTACCACTCCTCCGTGCTCATCAACACTAGCCACGGTTGCGGCGTGATGGAGAGTGGTGCGGCTTCAGCGTTTGTCAGACGTACGAGAATTATCGTATTTGTACGATCATTTAGACCTCTGTACTATGTACGATCAATAATTCCAAAACTCCATACATTTCCACATAATGTATGATCATTTTAAAGTGCCAGATAATTTCTTCTGTAAAGCTTAACCTCTTCTCTGCCGCAGCTGAATATTGGTCTGATCTGGAGACAGACGTTCCTCCGCATTCACAGTATACTTTAAATACTTTAAAGTTGACTCAGGCTCAGTGGTAAACATTGCTGTGAGTGGACACAGACATGTGGAGCTGTGTTCTGACACACCAACATGTGCTCTCTGCCTCCCCTACACAGCGAAAACTAACGCTTGTTACTATCTCTTTATTATTCTCTAAAAGCAAAAGTAGAAATTTCAAACAGTTAGAAACTGTTCTGTGGCTTGCATTTGCAAGCTCAACAGAGGATCAACTAAATCCGTGGACCGTAACGAACTCGAGAAGTAAGCAAGTACACGCAGTAAGTTACATGGTTTAATAATGTTAGCGGTGTGAGCCATTTATGCAAGATATTTATTTCATTCTGTCAGACCATGAATATCTAGGCTGTTAGACAAAAATGTGTTACATGTGACTGTTCCGGGGCAGGGCAGACTCCGTGGTGCTCTTGTCTTGTCTCTGCTGCAGCTCTTCTATGATGTGGGCAGTTGGGTTTTTCAGACCCGTGCGGGTCTCTAGTAAAATACAGATAGACATCAGTCTGGTCACTCGATGTAATCTCAGGCCAGGCCATAGCCCTCAAATACTAGGCCTATTTGAAACTGTACCCTGCATTAGTGTATGTTAAAGCCGGTTTAAAGCAGTGTGGGTTAGGGTTCACAAATGGTCCACAGAGAGTAGGCTAGAGGCCCACAGAACCTTAGGCGGCCTCAGATGAAATGAGGCAGTTTGGTGTTTAAAGGTGCACAATCTAGTTTTCTAGTGTAATCTTCTCTAGGGTATAAAGTACTTTTTCCTGCCGTTTTGGGGTTTTACAGTCCATTAACATTTCCTGCAATACATTTACAGGCATGCATCTGATTGATTGCTATAATGTAGTCTAAATATCATTATCGGGTTAATCAAAACAGTTTTGTTGATTTCGCAAGTATAAATCCTGCTTAAACCAGGACTAAGTTTATGAAATTGTAATACAAAGTTTAAGACATTTTACTAAAACTGTAAACATCATGGTCTCCTGAAAGAGAAAGGTGTAGTAACCGAAATGACTCTTTGGTGCTGTGTGCATGCTTTGATATAATGATGTATTGTAAATGGCAGCTCCCGGCAGCTTGCTTGCAGAGTGCGGTTCAGAGTTCATCTCTCTGAAAGGTCTCGGTCCACACCCTCCCACGCAGGCCTCTAGAAGTCAACTGGCGATAAATGCAGGGGACGCGATGTGTTTGTGTTGACACCTCTGGCATTAGTGAACATCCTGTCCATTAATTGAGCTCTGTCTGAATGACACTTTATGGAAAGGACAAGACAAGAGGGTTCAGGATGACGTGATAAGAAGAATAGACAGAGTATAGCTATGGACAGGACAGATGGTGGGTCCAGCTGATGTGCGGAACAAAAAATCCTTAAAGCTTGAGGCGCTCTGGCACAAATGGCCTTTAAAATCACACAGCCCAAGCTTCTTCTGCACTGTTTCTCCCTCAAGCCTGCAAATGTGGGGTTTGATGTGTTCATACTTCAGCTATCACACAGGATTAAGCATTGCCACGAGGTCCACCATAATGTAGGGACAGATTTTACTCTACTTTCATTTTAAATGTTTTTTCTTCCTCATTTGAAGGATTTGGCATAGACCTATGTTGTTATAGCAATAGCATAATTCAAATCTATATCTATTGAATAAAGAGAGTCCTCACAAAATTAAAATAAAGAAAGAATAATTTGTCTGAAATCCATGAAGAGTCTCAAGACCAGATAAACCAGATAAAAGCGTGAAGAAAAAATAACGATATAACATCGTCTTGAATTTAAACAGTGTTCAGATGACTACACTTGAATCTTTTTCTAGGATGGAACACTCCTGGACGAATGAGGGATTACACCAATACATCTCTTAGTTATTAACATTGGCAAACAAAAAAAGCAAAAAACCTCAAGCAACACATTTCTTACAATGAGTCAGGGCAGTAGTAGCTCCTTGACCAAAACATCACCACAAAAAAGGCAACAGCATAATCAAAGCAAAAAACATTTTTAGTTGGTGAAAATATGACAGCTTGATACAATTCATTCCCAAGGCTGTTTTGAAACTGCTATAATAAATGCTGCATTGTGAGTACAGTTGTATTTTCAAGCTGTCAATCACACTTTGTGCTTAGCCACCTGTGACAACACCATCTGAACAAGCTGTCACTCAGTGAAGCACAGATTTTAATTATACACCTATGGGCTACATACACATTTATGTCTATGTATTTTACACAAGTTAATTTATTCATTGCGTAAAAGGAATCAGGTTCTATCATGAAAGACTTTTTTGAGCTTTTATGTTATATCATGTTATAATGTTTGGTCTTTATCAAACAAACTGAAGTTGTTTTTGATTCATTTACACACAATTCAGTATTCCATTATGCATGTCTTTCTCTATAAAACCTCTTTATTGCAGGTGGCCACAACATATACACCATTAATAACCACTCATACGCAGGTGGTCCTAATGTTATGCTTCATCATGTACGTCACTTCAATCGAGTCTAAAGTGTCACACACCTTAGCCTCCTCTCAGCGTGGAGCTGCTATCTGGTAATATGCTGCAAATGAAGCCCTGAATGCCCGCTGATATGTTCACTTGTTTCAAGCTGCTCACCTGAGAGAGTCACTGAAGTGTGTAATCATCTCTCTGGTCCTATACTCTGCCCTTTGTTCAGACATGTTGTAAAAACACATTTGATTTCCACTGCCCCCTGTGAAAGGTAGCTATTAAAACAGAGAATAGCGGTATGCAGTACGGTAAAAGTTTCATGTGCGATGGCGCTGGTGCATAAGAATATTTGAGAGGAGAGGAGTAGAGGTAGAAGGTGTGAGGGGAGTTGAGACAGACGGAGACAGTGATTGAATGCTGTTATTGTGGCTGTGCAGGGGAAGGGAGCATGCACCGAGGCGTTCCCTTATCACAGCAGGAGAGGACAAGGAGACAGAAGGAAGAGGAGACACCGTCTTTCCTCACAACTATACGATCTTATTCATCCCGACCATCCATGAATATAAAACAGACTATGTGCTTGTTGAGTCACACTATTGATTTGGGTCTTTAGGATTTAGTTGTCCTGCTAAGTGGCACTGTGGCATAATGTTAGCACTATTGTCTAAAACATGAAGGTCCTGGGTTTGATTTCAAGACCACATGGGACTCATGTCATGATGGTTTGGTCAATCCACAATTCTGATAACACGTTTCACAGTATAATTGTAGGAACTAAAATCTAAGAGTTAGCTAAAGTAAATAAAATCTGTACTCCAATCATGTAAACCTAAAGATTAAGGCCTTTTTTTTTTTAGCTATTTATGTCACATTAACATTACTTATCAGAATCAGAATCAGAAAAGGTTTATTGCCATTGTCAGTGAACAAAATTCACAGGCTAGGAACTTGCTTTGGTGATTCGGTGCAATCATACAACAATGAACAATAATGAGGCAAAATATATCAAATAAGGCATGCATGAAGAAAAACAATAAAACATTTTGTTTTTTTTTACAAAGATTCTCTCCGAATAGACAAATTGTAATTTATTGGACAAGGTGAATGGAAATTCCAAGTTAATGCATTGTTCTTTCATAATTAATTATTTTCACTAAAATTGATTATTGTGACATCCCTACTTGGGTTTGTCCTGTTTCCGACATTAATACATTTTACAAAGTCCCCAAGTAGGTATTTTTTATGATCTTGACTGCTTTAATGCCTAATTGTGACGTGTTTAATGGTAGAGCATCTTTTCAGACATAGAGAGAACATGCAGACTCCTGTGGTGCCCACCGCTCCTGATAGGTTGAATAGCAACAAATAAAGGATGGACAATGAAGTAATACCTTGAGCTTAAAATGATAAATGCAGGACTTCCAGGTAATGGCGGCGCTTTGAGCTGATGCACCTCTCACCGCCGCAGCAAAAATCGGCATTAAAATCATCTTTTGACCCACCTAATCCTAAAGCGGAAGAACAAATGAGTAAACAAGGAAGAAACAAGTCTGGTAACACTACGGGACCAAAGCAAACAAAGCTGACGGCCTACGGTCCCACTGGAAAACAGCCTGCAAGCTAATGAAGCTAACAAGGCTAACACGGCTAACGAAGCTAACAGACCTGACGCGGCGAGACGCTCTTCCCCGCCGGAGACACGGCCCAGATGTGGCTTCTTTACATCGGAAAGGGGAGCAAATGAGACGAGTCATCAGTTGTTGCTCATGATGTCCGAAATAAGACGCGAAATGCAGCGTGATATGGTGTCACTCAGATAGCGGCCATTGCTCCGGCTGTATCTGTTGCAGGCTCTGCTGCGGTGGCCGCTGGGATGAGGGCAACGGGACTAACCGGGCCCACATGGAGGAAGTGGAGCAGCGTGTTTCAGATAATACAGACGATCTCCAGACAAGTAAGGGCCGAGATGGAGGCGCTGTGGGCCAGGGTGACGACGCTGGAGTCGGAGAAAAACAATATGAAAAAATAAGATCCTGGATTTGGAGTTCAGATTGCGTCGTCCTAACCTGAGGCTTGTGGGCGTTGAAGGAGAAGAAGGAAAGGATACAGGGAGCTTTTTGGAGAAGATTAATTCCCGAGCTCATTGAAGGCTGAGGAGCTGAAGTCCCTCCCATCACAATCGAAAGAGCACATTGCCTGGGCAAACCAAGACCAGCTTCTGATAAACCACAAGACCTGATTAAGAGGTTTCTGAACAATAATGTGAAGGAGCGTGTCTTGAAGGCAGCAAGGGTTAAAAGAGACCTCCAGTACAAAGGTGTCTTCTTTGCTCCAGATATTCCATCCAAGGTCCGTCAACAATGGCAAAGGTTCAACCACATCTGTGAGGAGCTCAGGAGGAGAAAACTGAGACATGGGTTCTCTTTCCCCGCAACTCTTCTGGTGACTTTTGAAGGTAAAAAACACGTGCTCAGAACACCAGGAGATGCTGAGGTGCTCATAAGGAAGATGCGGAACACGGAGAGCTGAGGAGTGCGAGAGATGGAGCCACCAGCATGGGGTTTGTGAGTTCGGGTTGTGGTCACAGGGTGATACATTTCTGTTAATTTGAAGAGGCTGACATTATTTATTTGTTTTTAACATCAGACTTTATGCTCCATGTTGGCTGTCTGCTTTCATACATAAACTCTGTGACTAAACACATCTACTCATCGATGTGCCAAATGCGAGAGATTTGGATTTGTGGGAAATTGGAAAATACTTGCAGAATGCAGCGGGGTGTGGTGAGTTAATGAGGTCAGATATCCAGTTCTTTCTGAGGATTGGTGTTAGGAGTGCCTGGGGAGTTATTTTTTTTTTGGGGGGGTGGCCTTTATTAGGATTGGACTTCCCTCCCTTTTACGATCTTTTTCTTGATCAGGGTTTGGGTTCTGTGCCAGTTTTCAGCATGAACCCTTTTGTTTTCTTTTTACCCTTTCAGTTGTTCTGTGTTCATATGGTTCTTGTGTGTGTTTGTTGTTTTCCGACAAGAGAGATTAAAAATATTCAAAAATTATGAACAGTAAGATTAATACAATCAACACAATGGCATCAGCGGTGTTACGGGAAGCATCCTTCAATGAGAATAGTATACTGAACCCAATTAAACAAACAAAAATGTTAACAAAAATGAAAAAAGAAAGAATAGACACATTTGAATGACACTGAACATCAAAAACTAACGAAATTCTGTTATGAAAAAATCCTATTATTATTCATACAAGGGCAAACATAGAAGGGGAGTTGCAATTCTGATTTCAAACCGAATCGTTTTTGAACAGAGTTTTGAAAGTAAGGATAAAGAATATATGTACTGGTTAAAGGGAATATTAATGGAAAGGTCTTCTTCACTCTTTTGAATGTGTATGCTCCACCATGGAGTAATATTGCTTTCTATGCTGATGTCATGGACCTGATTTTAAACCACTCTGAGGGAACCCTGGTTTGTGGCGGCGATTGGAATCTTCGCATTCAGTCTACATTAGACGTGTCGAACTGGAGGAACACTGGACGGACAATGAATAGGAAGTTCCTGGGGCAGGCCAGTATACCCATTTTTCTAACCCACATCCAATCTATTCCAGAAGACAACTTTTTTGTTCTCAATAAAGACAGCAGATATAGGCACAATAGACCTAAGTGATCATGCTCCTATTTACATTTCGGTAGATTTGGAGGAAAGACGAAACAACACACTTTGGAGGTTCAATGCCTGCCTACTTAATGACCCTTTGTTTAAAAAAAAAAAAACAACATTAAGACTTATCGGGAGGAAAATGGTACTGGGGAAATTTTTCTGCCCATCCTTTGGATGTTTCCAAAGCAGTCTTAAAAGGACAAATTATAGCCATAGCCTCCAAAAAAAAGAAACAAAGGGAGAAAAAGCAAAATGATCTGCAGGAAAAATTGTAATTGTTGGAGGAAAACCATGTCAAACAGGGTGTTCTAAAATACTACAAGAAATTAAAAAGATAAGAGGAGAAATTAATGATCTGACTTCACAGGAAATAGTTAAGAAAATGCTCTCTACACACTCACTCCTTTTCCTTTTCGCAACTTTTAACTGGGCACTTAAAAAAATTCAGCCTCTTTCCTAGTTGAAAGCGGCATCATATCCTGACACCAAAATAAGGGAAGGATATGTGCCTCATATGGACCTATTTCTATTCTGAATGTGGACTATTGTATATAGCACCTCAATTATGTCCAAAAGAATAGAACAAATACTCCCAAACTTAATCCACAATGTTTCGGACAGGATTCATTACCAAACGACAAACACAAGATAACATAAGACAATCTTTACACATAATTAATCATATACAGAAACACACAAATTAAAACCGTTTAGCTTGGACGCTGAGAAAGCTTTTCATTCTGTTAGTTGGCCATATTAAGTGCTAAAAAAATATATAAAAATTTGACGATTTAATTTAAAAAATATTGGGGCTCCTTACGATAGTCCAACATCAAGAATTAAAATCAATGGTCATCTGACAGGTCTACTGACTCTGGAAATGGGGGTCAGGGAGGGCCTGGTCTCCCCTCCTGTTGACTTTGTATTTGGAACCATTGGCATAAATTTATTAGACAATCAAAAACAATTCACGGTGTTACAATTGATGGGACGGAACATCAAATTGCCTGATATGCAGATGATGTTCTGTTGTATTTGACCAAACCAAAAAGGTGTCCATACCCTATGTGATGCAAGAGGTTTGTCCAATGTCTGGATAACAAATTATTTTATTCTGGCATCCCCCTCTGACCTTTAGAAAGCCTTAACGCACTTACCCATTTAAATGGCAAACAGAATCTCTTAGATATTTTGGTGTGGTCCTGCATGGAGACCTATCAACAGTTCTGGAGAAAAAATATACCCCTCTTATTATTACTCTAAAAAAAGAACTTGAAAAATGGTACCTTAAGTCTAAGTCAAAGAATTTAAACTATAAAAATGAATGTTTTGACCAGATTTCTCTATCTGTTAAAGAAGAATATTTTTAGATTGCTGTTGTTCCGGGGGTTCCTGTGCAGGCCTTACTGGCAGATGACAAACGGTTGAGTCATTTGGGGGAGGTGGAAAACCCTTGGGTGAAGTCTGTTCTTGCAACATGGAGGGAGCTGATCAAAACATACAAACTTAAGATATTCAAAACTTTAATTGGTTGGCTTACAATCAAAATTTCACAGCTAACAGCACAGACTCAAGATTCAAAGTCTGGACAACAAAAGGTATAAAGGTCCTTTACCAGATTGTAAAGGAGAATCTTCTGAAGAGCTTTGATGAGTTGAAGGAATCCTTTGGCTTAGAGAAACAACTTTTATAGGTATTTACAAATAAGGACTTAGTATACCAAGAAATCCAAAAGAATGAAAAAAATGCCCTTTTACTGAAATATCTATTAAAGCATACAAATCAGAACTGGGAAAGAGAGGGCCACTTTGTTCTGGCTGATGAAAAGTGTGAAAGTATATGTACATCTCAGTGGAGAACCACAAAATCACATGTTTGGAATTCAGTTGGAAAAATGTGTCTCGCTTCTTTATAACACCATGTCAAAGTGCCCAATACTCATAGGGAAATGCAGGATGTTGGAGAGGATGTGGCAGCCAGGAGGCAAATCACTATCATGGGTTTTGGGCCTGTCCTATTGTTCACAAATACTGGACTGAGATCAACAAATCCTTACAGACAATTTATGAAATCTCCATCCCAATGGACTTCAGAACTATGTATTTTGGCCTCAAGACTCCTGCCATGGACATAACCAGCAGTTATCTCTGGAGCATCCTCCTGGCAGCAGCGAAAAATCTATTACAAAAAAATGGATGACACAAAATGCACCGACGATCAAAGACTGGAATGACATTATAATGGACATTTGACAAATGGAAAAAATCACATTTGGCCACAATTTGAAAATGGACAAATTTGACAGACTGTGGGCAAAGTGGGACATTTACTTGGGTTCAGTTGTTTTTTAATTCTCATTGATATGTGGGAAGTTTTTAGATTTGTTTTGTTTATTGTTTTCTCTCTGGTCATGTTTTGCTTGTTTGTATATATTTTTGTTCATTGTGTTTTAAAGTTGAAAAATAAAAACATATTAATCATTTAAAAAAAAGAAGAAAAAAAGACAATGTCTAGGTGTGCAGTCAATGTCAAAGATAAAGAGTTAGAAAGTCGTTTTGAGCTGATTGAAACCCTCCTTTCTTTTCTTGCAAACATCTTTGTCCAGAAATATTTTCTGAGTAAAAGGGGGACATTTTCAAAAAAGACTAACCATTTATGCTACTTCCTGCTGGAAAATTGAATTTTTTTCTTCCCCACTTTATTTTGAACCAAGCATTGTCCTTCACAGATGTACAAAATGCACATCCGAAGGGGTTGTGTTCACCATCAAATCTCACCTCTGAACAGACAAAGGCCAAAAGAGAAATACATAATGAGCCTCACACAAAAGAGAAGAAGCAAAATGAAAAATCATAAGCAGCTGAAAAAGACAGATGGAAAAGAAGCAGTCTCAGAAAAAAGGACAGAGCGGATGAATGGGCCATCTCCATAAAAGTGGCCGCTTTGCTCAAGGTGGGAGCCGGGCATTGAAAGTCAACAGCAGGGAATGGATAGCACTGATTGAATTTAATGAAGATGCTTCCGGAGATCAATGACACACATGCTCACAGACAGACAGACAGACAGACAGACACACACACACACACACACACACACGCAAACGCACACGCACACTTATACATGTATAGAGGCAGATTTGTTGTCCATCTCGCCTCTCGGTTACTCACCATGAATACAGCTTAACTCTTCTCTTTGGAGAAGTATATTTAAGAAACCTTTTAAAAAGTTTTCTTGCTGAGACTATTCATAGGGAATGGATTTTTCTCGCTTTTTGAATGTATTTATTTATTTATAGTTCATGCCATTTTATTTTGTTAGCACAATTTTAAGGAAAAAACAAAACAAAACAAAGAAAATAAAAACAATTCCAACTAATTATATCCATTAACATTAATGGCATGAACAAAAGGAACATCTTATAAACTTATAAACCCTGCTCCTTTCAGAGACCATTAAAATAAAATATAGTCATCAATCTTTCCCCTTCCCAACCAACTAACCATATTCAGTGTTTACAGTATTCTCTTATGGTTTACATTTCTTTGACTTAGATAATTACTTTCCTTATTTACATAGTCCATAATTCTTTTTTTTATATTTATAAACAGTAGTGTACCATTTAAAATGTATCTGCAGTGATGTTTGTTTGTGCAAGTGGACTATTTTTATAGATGTACATGACCCAGTAGCGTTTCTAGGCTCTGTGTCCACTGTGCGGGTAGAGGAGAGCATCAGTGTGTGTGTGTGTGTGTGTGTGTGTGTGTGTGTGTGTGTGTGTGTGTGTGTGTGTGTGTGTGTGTGTGTTGTGTGTGTGTGTGTGTGTGTGTGTGTGTGGTGTGTGGGTGTGGGTGTGGGGGACAGGAGGATGCACCACACGCAGATCAGCGGAGAGAACAGGGAGCAAGAGAAGAGAAATGTAGAATTGACCCATCGTGTCATTATTGAACAGTTATGGGAGCAACGCACCACAACAGTAACAACTCACATTAGAGCAGTCCCGGGCTTCAAGCGGCCCATGTGCTCTATGAGCAGGGCCATTGTCATCAGATCACAGTGTGGCTCATCACACAAACTCAGCTCTTCCACTCCTCACAGTGCCTGTAGGCCAACGTCAGGGGTGTCCAAACTTTTTTCACCGAGGGCCACATTTGGAAACTTATATGAAGCAGAGGGCCACAGACAACACGACAATGAAGTGAATCATTCGAAATGTTGCATTTGACATTGTTTTGATGAGCCTCCACAGCTTTAATAAGACTTGAAACATTAATGTTAGGTTGATATAACGTGAAAATGCTGGTGGTTTGGACCAACTTAGCAGGAAGCTGGAGGGCCAAAAGAAATTGGCAGAGGGCCGCATTTGGCCCCCGGGCCGTAGTTTGGACATCCCTGGCCTACGTGAACGCTCCCTGTCCACCTGTAAACCTCACGGCTCAATCGCTCCACGCTTTTCTCCTTTCTCCACAGTGCACATGCATCCATATATCCTGACTCCTGACCCAGCAACAGCTGGAGTCACAAGAGGCAAACCACCTCCACATTGTCCTTTCAGAGGACCAGAGCCGGAGCAAACCTTCAGGTGGCCTTATAGTGCTACTCTGACTTAAAATAGTCCTATATTTCAATAAAATATTCCACAGCGGTGCAAACCTTTCTGAAGCCTTTTGAGAAGAACTGAGAAAGGACAAATCCTGTTCACATTCAAGGTAAGCTATGTAACTTATTTTGGTTACCTGTTACCTGCTTGTGTCTATGGAGATGTTTGGCCTGGAATGTTCCATAATATGCCATTAAACATATATATGGAGACACACCATACAGGACGAGATATCTCTATGGCCCTCATCCAGAAAAGTTATTAAGTGCACTTTTAAACCCAGAACCTTCCATGATAAAATGTTTTTTGAAGGTCCTGCTCTGCAGAGGACTGAGATGTTTCCTGTTTTATTTTGCATAAAGTGCACTATTAGTATTTGTGACAAGGAACTGTGGATCAGAGGCGCTGCATGATCTGCTCAGATTAAATTAATAGGCCTGCTGTGTAATGAATGCGATATTGTGATTGGTGACTGTTTTGGCACGAAAATCTTACCATTATGTGTGAAGTGCAAGTGAAAGTTGGTTTACAGCAGTTGTTCTCAAACTGTGGTTGAGGGTCCAAGACGGGGACAATATGTTTTTACAGTCAAAATTGTATCTGTTTAAAGAAATGTAAGCCTACATGTCTTTAAACCAATTACATTCGTACAGTTTAATAAAATACAGTAGTAACCAGATCCACACTGAAAAAACAAGCAAACTATGCAAAGGAAAAACAAAAACATGTCCAAGACAAAGGCAATTCAAAGTTATGTAACAGTTACATATTTGTGACAATAATATAAACATTCAAATTTTAGTACCACAATATACAATTGAAATGTATTTGATCTGAAGCATGACTCAAACCTTATTTTTATCTATTTTATTTAACCTTTATTTAACCAAGAAAACACCCATTGAGATCGAGATCTCTTTTTCAAGGGGGACCTGGCCAAGAGGTCAGCAGCAAAAGTCAGGAGCATTAAAAGTTTACAAATATACAAAGATTAAAAACAAATAATGTAAAATTAGAATTGCAGTGCAACATTCCTTCACAGCTTGTGCAATATTTGTAAAGCACCATAGTTTTAAAGTGGGGTGTACACTGTCATCTTCAAATATTTAAAAGCGCATTGAAAAAAAAGTCCCATTGTCTCTTTAGTATCACTGAATGACATTTGTTAAAAGAAACTAGATTTGACCATTTCGTTTTCTGTTGAAAAGTGTTCCAAGAAGAAGGAGCAGGGAAACTAAACTTGTTTTCCCAGCTTGGTTCGAACATGAGGGACATGAAAGTGATAAATGTTATTTGAGCGTAAACAGTAGTGGCTTGTGGTTCTTTGAAGAAGTGAAGATAAATAAAATGGAACCATGCCAAGAAGGGCCTTGTACACCAAAAGCATCCAATGGGTGTATAATCTAGCTGTCAGCGAAGGCCACTGGGCATTGCTGTAGAGCTCACAGTGGTGGGTGAGGGTACATTCCATCACAAACCTCAAAGCACAATGACACACTGTGTTCAGTGACTGGAGACACTTGGATGATACTGTCATATATATATATAATATCCCCATAATCAATCAATCAATCAATCTAACACTTTAATTTGCGTACCAACGTTGTTATATGTTCTTTAAAAGAAAGCCTTGGGTCAATAATAAAACCAAGATATTTATAGCTGTCTACTACCTCAATTTGCTTTCCTAGCCAAGTTTTTATTACAGGAATATTTTCCAAAAGCTTCCTGTGGTTTGAAAACGTCATAAGCTTGGGTTTATCTTCATTCAAAACAAATTTTGGTGAATGCAGACAAGTTGGAACTGAAAGTAGATTGTAACAATTCAAAAGCTTGTGCAATGGGCTTGGAACGGCAGTAAATGACAGTATCGCCAGCGTACAGATGATAGGAAGCGTTTTCACACAAATAGTTAACATAGATAGAAAAAAAAATAGGTCCTAGGATCGAGCCCTGAGGTACACCTTCCGTAACCCCTAAAAAGGAAGATTTTGACCCCCGACATTTGTGTACACTGTGATCTATTTGACAAATAGTCACTGAACCAGTTAACTGCCAGATTAGAAAAGCCAATTTGAATTAAGATTTTGATCAGAAGAGTGTGATCCACAGCGTCAAATGCCTTGGAGAGGTCAATAAACAGAGGAACACAGAATTTCTTACTGTCAAGGGCAATTGTAATGTCATTTAGCACTTTCTGTCCCAGTGCTATGGTTCCTCCTTAAGCCAGATTGACTGACAACTGACAAGTTTTTTAAAGATTTTTGTTAGAATGCATAATTTAGAAATTGGCCTGTAGTTGTTAACCTTTTAAGTTATAAGGCAGGGGTGTCCAAACTTTTTTCACTGAGGGCCGCATTTTGAAACTTATAGGGAGCAGAGGGCCACAGACAACCTGACAATGAAGTGAATAATTCGAAATGTTGCATTTGACATAGTTTTGATGGGCCTCCACACTTTTAATAAGTTTGGAGCATTGATATTAGGTTGGTATAACATCAAAATGCTTGAATGTTTCCAATTTTACAGTCAAAATTACTACTTTTTGTCATTTGGACAAACTTAGCAGGAAGCCTGAGGGCCAACAAAAATTGGTCTGAGGGCCACATTTGGCCCCCGGGCCGTAGTTTGCCTGTATTAAGGCCAATAAAAGTTCAATAATGGTCTATGAATATTGGAGAGAATTAATCAAAATGTAGGCCGAGTCTAGTTTAGGGCTGGTGAAAATGTAAGGACCCCCAGACTGCCTTCAGGAATAGGCATGCTATTCAAGACAAAGCTAAGCATAATATTTAAGGGCTCTCTAAATTAATGGTCTGATGGTAAGTCTTCATTTAAATGTACAGTTTTATTTAATTAGGCTTTTTTTTTTTTAAGCTTTTGTTTTTCAAATAAGATTGGACCTTGGTATTTAAAAAAAAAAATCCTGCATACGACCTTTGTGTGAAATGTACAATCTAACACATCTTTATATAATATACTGAAACGTTTACTAATCTTTATTTTAATATAGTTTACGTGAGCCTTCCAATTTTTCATCCAAAATTACTCAGTGACTTTTTCATCATCAATAGCTATATTGTCACATTTTCATTATTTTTATGGTTCCCAAAAATGATACTCCACAACACAAAAGTATTTAGGTTTGTGTCATTATAAGTCCACAATGAATACAGTGATGGAAGGGTTTCCCAAACTATTCAGACCAGTACATACAAAACAAATGTAAAATAGCCTGCAACGTACTGTGAAATGCAATTAACCAATAATTTCAGGCTGAAAACAATTATAATATCTTGAAATAATCAGTTTATTCAACTGATCCTACCTACCTATGTTATATATATTTTTTTAAAATAAAATAAAAATGTAAAAAGGTATTTCCTGAATTAATTTCTCGAGTACAACACTTCTTGGCAGAAATGTTTGAGGAAGCTTTTTATATTCAAACTGATTGGAAAAATGAAAGTGAAAGAACCACCAAAAATGCTCATGAGTAAATATATTGATTTCTTAATAGATTCTTGTTCCAATTTGCAAGACTGCATTTACTTCTGCCCAATCCACTTCTTGATCCCAGAGCTGCCATCTGAAAAGAATTGCGCGCAGTTTATTTTATAGTGCCATTTTAACTGACTCGCTACTATGGAGCCTATACCGCGTCCGTATGCAAGGATATTATTCATTTGGAGTAAAATGTGGAAACAAATGTGACAGTGGAGCTTGAGAAACAATCCCCTCTTGTGCTGAGCCTAAGTGGTGAGTCCAGCACTATTAGTTACTGATGAAAAATGAGGGTATCCACAAGACAGCAGTGAGAGAGAAGAGCAGAGCGAGAGGAGGAATTAGGAACACACAAATCTATATGAACAGAAGTACAGTGGCAAATGCTGGTGATGCTCTTTCTGATTTTGACAATAAGAATTGTGCCCGTTCTCTGCAGTGGTGGAAAGTTCATTTTAGTTTATTTTAGCCAGCATACCATAGAAGTAGAGGGTTGTATAATCATTTTCTGCTTCACAAATTGACTTGTGCAATCACACAAGTAAACAGACAGAGTAGTTCTACTTGTTGGTCATGCTCTTTGGAGCAAACTGCTTAAAGTGTTTCTTCAACAAAGCTATTTCAATCACAGAGTCTTAACTCCCATGGAAGTATTCTCTGATGAAGCTTGCAGATGAAAATAAAGTGGATTTCTGGGGGAAAATGTAATTCAAGGGCATAGAAGATGGTTACTAAGTATTTTTCATGTGATAGGAAGATGTTTTCAAACTCTATTCAGAGTCTTTAGTCTACTGCCGCTTCTACTGTTACTGCTGTCACACTAAACATTATTATCACATTACTACTAAGTACTACAGACTTTTTTTTTTAAAACTAAATGTTTAATTGATCTAAATTAAAGTTGCACTATGTAACATTATACCTACGCATTTAGTCAATAACATGTGTTTGTCTTGAAAAACATGAAAAACATATTCACTGAGAGCGGACTCGTCTCTCCAAAGATCTGGCACCTGGCCTGGAGATAAACATGTTAATGCCTTACCGTGGAACATTCCAGGCAAACAGATGGGGACCCTCCATCCCAAAAATGCACATCAAGGTTCAACGTTTCTTTATTGGTACACAGCAGTCCAATAACATTATATATGAATGACACAGATACACACAGTACAAAGAAGTCTACATACAGTCTGCTAATGGTCCACATATAATCCACTTGATACATAATGCAAACTATTTCAGAATGACTTTGTCTATACATGAGCTACGTTAAAGATGCTAAAAAATAAAATCAAAAAGAAATTGAGAAGAAGCGTCTGTGTGCGACAAAAAATGCATGAGGATTAATCTGCATAAACCTTTAAGTACAGGTTTCAAAGGTTGAACAAGTGCATGTCTATGAGGAAGAAAACATCTTCCAAGAGCCCCTATGTCACAGTACAAAGGTACTGTGTGTCATGTGCAGACTCTGACTCTAAACATGCAGAACACATTGTACTGTTATACGCACAGATGAGGAGTTTGGGGATCATGTGTGATTAATCCTGGCATTTGCCTTGCTCGAGGGCACATCAGCATCGGCGCACAGGCATGACGGATTAAAAGTCTCAACTTAAATCCCCCTCTTCATCGTCAAGGTCTCAACGTATCAACATAAAAGTAACTGCAGCCTTGTTAGGTGATCCGCCCTCTGTGGCTTTGAGAGAAAGACACTAATAACACTACTTAAGCAGAGCATAAGGCCCCAAAAGCAAAAGTAGTAAGATGAGGTGTAGACACAAATGCCTCATGAAATATTTTACCATGCAGGGAAGGACATTTTAATTTTACTTTACATTTAACTAAGCCTTCATTTAGGCACAGCATAAGTTTATAATAAACCTGGTTTAGATCTGGTACTTGTCGCAAAGCCAAATCTCTTGCTGTATGTTTGCTGATTATCCAATCGATTGGCTGTATACACTACATAACTCTTCTTGCAGCCAATCATGAATCAGACTCTGTAGCTCAGTCAGGGAATTCTGGCGCTTCTGAACTGAACATGAGGTTTGGCCTGTTCATAACCTGAGAAGGAGACACATACATTTCTTTTTTTTTTTT